>RJWH01003327.1:77054-162326 GCA_004363575.1 Solenodon paradoxus | reverse complement strand
GCATACATCATCAAATATAGCCCAAATCTGTCTCCCTGATGATAGGCATCCCACCACTCAGAGGCACACAGAACAAGCTAAATTTTGCTCTCCTTCCCTTCAACTGTCAGATATATGAGGAAAGTAAAGCTCTTCTGTTCCTAAGTTGCCAACTCTTTTTCATATGATAAAGTTTGGGGTCCACACTTCATATTCCTCATAAGTTATTTTGCTTATGGTCCCTTTCATTGTGGCAGCCAGCCACTAGTGAAACTTGTGTCATCGTCTTAAAAGTAAACTTCAGTGATCAACTACAACACTTACACCTGTCCAGGTAAGAGACTGATGTTTTGATCACAATAATATATGTTATCCCATGA
The DNA here is from genome assembly GCA_004363575.1 of Solenodon paradoxus. Classification (NCBI taxonomy): domain Eukaryota; kingdom Metazoa; phylum Chordata; class Mammalia; order Eulipotyphla; family Solenodontidae; genus Solenodon; species Solenodon paradoxus. The sequence goes on along the minus strand of RJWH01003327.1, from coordinate 161,967 downwards.
TAATGACTAAGAAATATACTTTGTGCTCACCACAGATGAATGGATAAAGAGACTGTGATCTATATATACAATGGAATATTATATGGCCCTAAAAAAGATGAAAGACTGTCATCTGCAACAATATGGATATAGAAATAAGGCGGATGATGCTAAGTGAAATAAGTAGAAAAGGAGAAAGACAAACACCGGTGATCTCAGTCAGATGTGGAATATAAAGCAACAAAGTAAAGGGACAGATTAAACAAAAACCAATCCTTGGATACTGATAATGGAATTGAGGTTACCAGCTCTAGGAAAGGTGGGTGGAGTCTAATGGACAGTGGTGAAGGACTTTTAGAAATGTGGTGGTGGGCAAGGTGTGCTATTATAACTCAATGATCAGTCAACCTGCACATCTAAAACTTATATAGTAAATCAAAGTTCCCTCAATAATTAAATAAATTAAACTAAAAATAAGTACACTTTGCATGTTGTACCTTGATCTCCTCTTAGTTACTTGGATCCCATTTGCTTCCAGTTGATTTGATTGATAGATATTTATTAAGTACCAACTATGTGAATGATATTCTGTTAGGTATTGGGATACCATGATTCATATAAACAAGATATACTCAGAGCACATATTCCATATGTAAATAGTTACTATACTAAAATATTAAAGAGTTATGTGAATTGTGATTAAAATAGTTGCAATGATCTAACAAGAAAGGCACCGTATATTAGGCTTATTCGACAGAAGATGTGGGAGCACTAAAAACACCTCCAAGGGAGGACATTTTATGGATGACTTTAAAAGGGGAATAGGATTTTCAGAGGGAGAGTATTTGAACTAAACCAAGTCTGTGCCAAAGCACAGAAAAATCATTTGGCGTACATGAGGGCACTGTAGGATGAGGCACAAGGCTCATGGGGTGGACAGAGTTATGGAGGAGCAATGGGAGATGGGCTTGTGGCTGGCAGTTTAGAGGAGTTTGATCCTCATTCTGCAGGAAACACCACACCATTAAGCAGAAAAATAAATGACAAATGTGGTATAGAGCAATTAATCAATTAAAAATATGACAAAGGAGTTGGATGGAAGAGAAAGTAGAAATTGCTGGCAGCATTACCAGTTAAGTTGCTGCTGTCATTCAGGCAAGAGATAAGGACAACCTTAGCCTGTAGGCAAAGCCACAGCAGCAGGTTGACAGGAATTAAGTGACTGGATACTGGACATAGGTTTGAGCTGGGTGCTGCTATGGCTCCTGGTCTGTTCGCAGACAAAATCGAAAAATACATTTTATAAGATAAGATGGAGTTCTAGCTGTGTGACTCATATAAGATTCCATTAATAATTATAACTCATTTTATAACACTTAGAAATGAAATAGAATGAATAGTTTAGTGTGCACAAGGCATCCAAGTGAAAATATCCTACTAAGCTGCTGGCGATTTGAGTGTGGACAGAAGTGAGTTGAGCATCACCAGCATTGGTAGCATGGAGAAGGCACAGAAGGTAAGACCCACATCATGAACCCAATTATGTTCGATTTCACTGTACCAGTCATTAGAAAGCAAGAGACTTACCTTCAATCAGCTATCCAACAAAAAAGAAATTCCAAAATCCATGGTCCACCTAGAGAAAAACCTTTTTCATTTTCCAAGTTGAATGTACCTTGGCGCCTGCATACCAGTCATGGGAATAATTTTTCTGGACATATCTAGTCACAATAATGGAAAGGGGTATAATTTTAAAGGCCCCCTTAGACATGACATTTGTTCTCTTTTTATGAATGGTAAGAATGGTTTGTGTCTAAGGATGACTGAGGCTGGAAATACCCAAAATGCAATTGAAAAGAGCCTGGTGGAGACTTGGCATGATCCTGTCTTCATAGCCCTGTGATATGAAAGGAACTTTGGTGTGTTATTTGCTCCAGAACTAGGAGACTACAGCAGATACTAGAGTAGAAAAACAATGTGTTGTAAGCAGCAACATGAAATGCTGACAGTAGGGGAGAGAGGCCTGAAGGCCAGGCCACCATCCCTTGATTAAATACTTTTAACGCGTACTTTTGTTTGCTCTGGTCCCTCAAAGTCTTTTTTCCTCCCCCTGACTGGTTTTACTGTAAGATAAAACAACCAAATCAAATATTGTATATAAATATGGGCAGCTTTCAGCCTCTCTTTTCATCCAGAATCTAATAGGCAGAGAGCTTCAGTGAGTTTGCTTGCTTTTCCAAGTGAGTCTAGAGGGGCTTGTTTCCCCGAGATCGAATCTTGGGCAAACAGTTCACTATCACTCTACAAACAAGCTAAAATTACGACCTTCTGCTATTGTTTCTCAACAGTCCAAAGCTTTTCTGAAGACTGTATGCTCCTTCCAGTATAATTGGATATGAAACTATTTTGGTTTAAAATCCTGTAAGATTCATCACGAGTCCTGTGGGTCTAGGCAGAATGGTAGGCAGTTCTACTATTTAGGTTTCACTAAGTATCAAAGTGACTCACAAGAATCCTCTTTGAAGGAATGACAAACCAGACTGGTTTTGAGATAACAGGAAAGGTTTTTTATGTGATGTTCCTGACAGTGCTAAATATTCCTTCACCATATGAAATGAACTACCTGTGCCCAGGTCAGAAAGAGCATTAAGATATGAAAAAAAGAAAAATAAAAAAAAGACAAATGAGGGATTTATATGGCAGCATTTAGCAGAAATAACTTAAGTAAAGAAAAAAACTTGCTTGGAAATGGTGTTACTCTTTCTTTTTCCCTTACCAATGCTTCCTTAATAGCACTTCTCTATTTACATGGTATGGTGCCCAGTTATCAAAAATAGACACCATTATAATGAAGCTGCTGTTACTCAGTATTTCTGACAAGGACCAAGTAAAATTTCCTCTGTCCAAGACGTATAGTTCAACAGTTTTAAGTATGAAAAAATTTAGTTAGTAGGTTTGGGATTTTTCACATGAAATATAGTTATGAAAGAGTCCATTAACCAATTCTAAATGATAGTGGAATTGAAATAAAATTAGAGTAGAACCTGTATAAAAGAATATGTGACATCCACATGGATACCAAATGAATCCATTATACTAAGTACTTTTCCAGTAATAGCAAATGAATTCATAATGATGGCATACTTAAGATCAAATGAAACCTAAAAGTATAAATGTCAAAATATCTATACATGGCTCACACTCATCATTTACCTTTCCACTGCACTAAACACCAAGTCAAATGCTTCCATGTTGAGGATTTTAGTCTAACACTTTTCAAGTGTGAGTTGGAATTGCTGACTGTAAATGAACTTTTATGTAAATCAGAGAGACAGATCATCAATTTCATGGGTTGGTCATGGGAAAGATGGCAGATTTCACAGTATGTTACAGACTAATGTACAGACAAACAACCACAAATAAAATCAATTTAGCCACTAAGTAAATTGTTCATCAGTATTCGAAATGAATACATGAGTGTGTCACTAGGTATGGCCATCCGATGCCTTGAAAACTACATTCTAAAGGAAAGAGTCCAGAAAACTGTGTCATTTTTTATAAAAATACAAACACTTGCAAAATATTATTGCATTTTGTAAATCCATAATAATGGATAATCACTGTAAACATCCTATGTGTTACATTTTAAATGAAAAGTCTTCTTGGATTAGCTTTATCATTGGGACTTATATAATAAATTCCCCCTTGAAGTTGTGTCATTTATCATGCCAATAAATATTAGACACTTTTTGTATCCATGTAGGAATAGATATCAGAACAGATGGAAGGCTCTACACAATTTTTCAAGTCTCATGAAAAAACAAGCATGTTAAATGTGAAAACTGGTCAGTGTTCAACTAGGCATTGTGAGACAGGTCAAACATTTTCCACAAGTAAGCTCATGCTTATCAAAATGCTTACTAGCACATCACTTAGAACTCATTTTTGTCTGCCCATTCAAGCACCGCTTTTTCTAAACCTAGGAGGTCTATTTCAATATCATGGACATGATATAATTGCCCCTGCCTGCATTACAGATTTTTGCACAGCTGAGTGGAATCTACCAAGGCAATTTACCGTAATGGTGTGGGCACATGTGCACCCCCCCACACACACACTCCCTATCATCTACCTACAAAAGAAAGGTTCCCATGGAGTATAAAAGACAAAGGTCCTTGATGACAAACTGAAATGTTACTAGGAAAATTTTAGCTCATTTCGAGCCTTAAAATCTCAAAGACCTAGAAAGATTTCCAGCCATAGAAAGCATTTTTGACAGGACATTTGCTTGCCAAGTAAACCCTCAGGAGTGCAGAACAGAGTAAGGCTAAATACAGGTAATATGATTTGGACTGCTGTTCGCACAGCAGTCAATTAAAATCTTGAAAAACAATTCAGTCTACAGATGTTCTTTCCAAACAACAACAAAATTTTTTCTTAATGTTTTTCTATAGTTATATTTCAAAACACCCCTTATGAGTTTCCTCTTCCTAGAAAATCAGAAAAAGGCCAAGGTCAGAATAACTTATTCAGAAGAACATGTCAGGGGAGGGGTTTTTGGAAATGGAAGGGCCATAAGTGTTGAGAGTGGGGCTTATTTAGAAACATGGTGAGCACTAAGAGTGGTACCCCCCACCCATTTCAATAGCATTCCTCTCTTTGGATCAATATGGGGCTCAGATACTCCCGTGGGTAACTGGATCACTTCGGGTGCCGGGTGCATTTAATTAAGCTAAGTAGAAAGAGAGTCTACCCTGGGAGTCAGCCTGCCCACCTGGCCCTGTTGCAGAGAAGGCTGGTTTAAACAGAGCATAAGGAAGGAGAGATTTGGCAATTTTTCAGTTCATCTGTTCAATGCAAGTGGCCAAGGTAGATTATTTTTTGTCTGAATTATCAAGTTTGGCTGTCTATGTTGATGAAATGACCCAGATAATTGCCAAATCTCCATTTCACTAGTCTCCACAACCCAAATATGTCACCAATCTTTTGAGGATCATATCACTTACCCTGACAGTTTCCCCATTTGTGAAATGAGATGAACAGCGCCTGACATCACATCTCATTTAGAAAGCAATATGTAACCTTCAGGTGAAATGCATAAATTACTGTGTGCTTAAGCTTTAACAGAAAATACAGTGATAAAGACCAAGACAAATATCATTTGATATTAAAATCTGGAGACTTTATTACATCTACTCCGTCTTCATTTTGTCTTTCCTTAAAATTACTGTCTTATTTTGAAGTGCTCCTAGTATGCTGCTTTCCAAAGGAAACATATGGCAAGTGAAAATTCAAAGGCAGGGACCCACCAGTTTTCAAGCTGCATTGTCTATTCTGGCAGGCTGTTGGAGAACAAATTGTGGCTTTAACTAAGTTACATTTCTAGACTATGGTCCCTTCCCTTCAAAAGACCTAAATATTGGACTGGTGTGAAAGTTCATCATTATCTACCAAGAATTGTGACATCCTATGTCACTTGGCCTTCCTTCCGACTTTGTTATGATAGCACTTGGCCCACAGATAGATGCCTCCTTAGCTCTTCCAAGTATCAGTGCCACCCAGATGGCATTGTACATGCCCTTTTCAAATCCCACCCCTACATTTTCTTTCACTGCTCCACACACTATTAGTCATTATCGTAACAGCTTACTCTAAGCCAAAGGATATAAATGTGTCTGGAATCTGACTGGCAGGGATACCATAAAATGGCACAGATTGAGCATGTATGTCTGTGTGTGCAGGTATGAACATGTGCACGTGTGTGCATTCGCATACATACACACATGCACTAGCTTGCTTTCTAGTTCCCTCTAGGGAGAAATAGTAATCTATTTTTCCCATGATAAAAAGCTAGGATTGATTCCCATCAATCAAGTCTTGTCTTCTCCATGCACCTCTGTCCACAGTGTAGCCGGCTGCACTACAGGAACTGTCAGCCAACTCCTGAAGTGTTTACTCGAATTATGGCACAGCTACTCCATCAGAAACATTAGCATTATATCAGTTCGAATAGCGGCATAGGAAAAGTTGAATCCCATAGAATATTGCACATTCTAAAATAACCCAGAAAAAAAGATTTTCTCATTCTCATCAATTGCTGTCAATTGATCTCTCTTATTGCAAAATACACTGCAAGACTTCGTAAAACACATATCTGCTTACCTTGATGTTAAAGAAATTCAGTCCTACAACAAGTCTAAAATCTAGGCTAAAATACTATGTAGAAGAAATATTGGCGCTCAGAGGCCACGCACTAGTGCTACTGCACATTTCATTTTATTTATATCCTTGGAGGGGGAACACGTCTGTAAATATTTTCAAAGTTTACAGCACAATGTGGAGGGACTGCCTACATTATTAGCCATGCAGACCACGCAGTTCAACATTTGTTTATGCAAACCAGATAATTGGAAACTCTGTCCATTTTCTGCTGGTGCTAAGTATTCTATGTATAAATACTTTTTCATAGTAGATAAATAAGGTTTTTATTTAGGTCTTATCACCTTCATATTACATATTCATTGATTTCTAAACTGCCTTAAACAGCTCTGTAGCTGGGAAACATTATGAATTCAGCTTTGGCACCTTGGTATTGAATTTGCATAGCAGGTCACACGTCGCTTGACATACATGCAAAATTGCACTGCGGCTATTTTATTACAAGCCACAAAAGATATTCAGAAACTGCATACAGCATCAAAAATAAATTAAAATGGATCAAAGACCCAATAGGAAGTCACATTTTTTTATTGTTTTGTGATGCCTAAAACCATTTAGAACTTCTAGTCAATAAACAAAAGTTAGCTTAACAATTTTTAGTCTTCCTGGTTTTATATTCTAATTACCAAAAGTTAACACAATTTTTCTTTATCACATCAGGACTGCTTTTAGTTGTAGTTAAGAGCTAAATATTAAATCCTCTGTACTATGACACCTGCAATTACCTGCATACTCTAGACACACACGTGTATGTTTGTTGCCATAATAAAATCCAGTTTGGCTACAATACAGTCAGCATTTGCACTTTGGAAGAGATCTGGCATTTATTAAAAGTTTATCAACATCCCATTACAAATTACTTGTCCTGGTATTTTATGTTCAAATACATTAGCAAAACTTTTTTTCTATGCTGAAGCTATGACACATTACAAACTAGCTATAGTCATATTGTTTCTAGGTGCTCTAAAATCATTTTCAGTATATAAAAGACTCAGAACTTGGGGATGGGCTCTGTTGCATCAAATATACAACCACTCCACCAGAGCCTTCTGGACCTTGAGATCCTCCTGGACATCAACTACTCAGGTATGAAGACTAGTCATCGAATTGCTAAAGTTCAGAATTGTAAACAGACCTAGATTGGTTCCTTTTTCATTTTATTTTTTGACCCCCACCCCGAGCATCAAACCTGGGTCCAAGGACTCCACATGACGTGAACTTGCCACAGGGGCATGCCAATTAGTTCCGTTTTAAAGAGAACCGGAGGTAAGATAAATGTCTCCTGTTGGAGAGGAAAGGGAGAGATTGAAAAACAGGGAGAGAAGAAGATATTTCAAACAAGGGAAAATGGCATGGCATGAACAATGGCACAGGGAAAGAAATGTCTCTGAGGGGCTTGGTGGCAGGGTCACGAATGGTCCAATGTGGCTACTACTGAAGATGTCATGTCAAGGCATAAAGACAATAACTATAATTCTCAACTTTGATTTTTTTTTATAAGGGACAGTAATTCTCAGCTTAGAAAGTTGGTAGTTAGAGAAACTCTTTCAACCGAACTTCATTATAACCCATAGTTGGCCATTAAATCAAAGAATTTCTTTCCAACTTAGAAGTATATGATAACACCACCCAGAAAATGTTAAATCATTCACAAATCTTTTAATCCAAGGCTAAGAACTTTGTATACAGATCAGACTGGATTTCCACTGCATACTTCTCACATAAACCACACCTATTATTAGGATTGCGCATCTGAGGTTTCTGAAAGCAGACTAGACATTCAAAGATACTGAAGAAGCAACTTGAGTGCAGAATGTTTTAGATTTTTATTCTTTTTTTTTTCAGAATCTTTAATCATTATCTCATGAACACCTGTCTTGACAGCATTTTCAATCAACTGAGCTGTACTGATAATAGGTTCAGACTTGTGGGTATGTAAGGATGGGGTTAAGTATTTCTAGCATAGGGGGAGAGATATGAATGGAGGATCCCTAAAGGGGATCCCAATCCACAGAAACTTTGAAAATGTACCTTTACATGGGTACACGGAACATTTTAGATGGGATTAAGGATCATGAGATGGGAGATAGTGCTGGGTCAATATAAACGAAAGTGGGGAGGCAGAAGAGTCAGTGTAAGAGAAAGCAGAGACATGATAGGACAGGTGACAACGGCAGTAGAGGTCAGAAAGAAAGGTTAAATGGTGCACTTCTGGATCTGAAGATGGAGGAAGGGGTTAAAATCTGAATAATACAGATGACCTCTAGATGTTTAAAAAAACAAAAGGCTAGAAATACATTTTCCTTAGTGTCTCCAGAGGGAACACAGCTAGCACATTGGTTTTAGTCCTACAATTCCCTTTTGGAATTAACTGAAGCTGTATACATGAGGATGCAGGGAGACGCAGATTCAAAGCATAGTTGAAAATATTCCAAGTCCTAGTTCCTGACTCCTTGGACTGAAAGAGAGGTCAGCATCATGGATCATTCCAAAATACTGTGGAGCTTTCCTAGAGCTTGTTCTTATGGGATACACCTGAAGATTTGGCATTGTAACTCTGGTAAGCCAAAATTTACTCAAGAAAGTTGCACTTATCCTTAAAAAGAGAGTGGTTTCTTTGTCTTGTGCAATGAGTATTTTTCTAAGTATCATTAAGGTGTCTAACTTAAACACCTTCTATTTGATCAAGTAATGCCCTAGACTTAGCTCTTATCTTACTAGAAGACTCTACATTTACTCTACTGGTGGATGGCATGGAGTACCTCAGATCTTGCCTTAGCTTCTCTGAGAGATCACCCAAGATGATGATTTCTAACCAGAATCATTGCATCTGGAGTATACCTTTTAAAAAGGAACAAATTAGTTCAAAGCATTATTACAGACCACCATGTGAAATTCCCACATTCTTAGCAGTTTGAAAAATGTTTAATTTATGTTTATGTATTCTTATTCAAAATGTTAGTTAACAGCCTGTAGGGACCCAGTAATAGGACCTTTTTTTTTCTTTTTTATGTTTATTAGCTACATTAATGACTGTTTCTGCAATTCCACTGCAAAGACTTTTGTTAATGAACACCAATTAATTCTGAAATGATTTTAAACAATGGGTGATGAGAATAACCAATCAGCCATGACAGTGTAAAGAGCAGGCAAGCTGCTGTGGCCAAATTCCCTGTGTTCAGTACTAGCTGTCAGCTGGCATTGTTATTCATCAGGACTGTCTTCAGAGCCTTTATACACACGTTACACTGGAGTGTCATTGTCTCAGACATAGTTGGGGCACTGTCTCCAAAGGCACAGACTTCATCATGACCAGGTGTCAGCACCGTCCAAATGCATAGCCTCGCTACCTGTCACCAGATGGGGCCTTATCATAAAAAACATTGCTTTCTACTTAATGGACACTCGATAGATACTTGTGAAGTTGAAATGAGGCCAGAAGTAAAACCTATTCCACACACACATGGTAACTGACAGAACAGGTTAGATGGCAGTTAGTAATGTGCTTTAGGATACCCCATTCATAATTCAAAAAAGACATCCTGTTTCAAATTTTAAAACTAAATATAAATTCCCAAATCCTTATTAGAAATGGCAACTCAAGTAATTTTCCTAAACTCACTGATTATAATTACATTACAATTGCAGTATGAATGCAAAATGCCAATGTGTGTGTATCTCTCTGGAGTTAGAACATCAAAGAATTCAAACAAGCCCCAGGTGACCTGAACCCAAGAAAGCCACTGATTTCTTTTAAGATTGAAAATACTCAAACATTTTACCCAAGGGTAGCTTTGGAACTTTAGAATCCCCTCTCCTTCATTTCCAATGTCCTTCCTAGCAAGGTTCATGGACACTAGTTTGTATGCAATGTTCCATTCAAGTAGTGCCCCAGAGCACACGCCTTTGAGTTTAAGTTCTTTTTCAGCTCCCAGTCTTCTTCAAAAAGCATCATAAATAGCCTGGTCCTAGCCAACTACACAGATTTCTGTCTTTGGGTATTTCTTCTTAAATGAGACTCTACACTTTTTTTCTAAAGGAGTGGCATGAGGAGAGATAATTGAATTCAATGTACATTTATACCAAATGATAACTTATTGACAGGTAAAGCCAAAAACACACATTCAGTTTAAATGCTGGATTCTGTCTTGGCAATCTAATAGCTTCCTCTCCTTTGACAAGCACAACCAGTGGGCTCTTGGCCTCACATGTACTCAAAAGAGGAATTTTTTTCAACAAATGGAAAATGAAGGCCTTACTCTAGATAACTTAGTGCAGAGTTGAGTCAACTAATGAAGATATAAAGAATAATGCATAGATTCAGCTACTCAGGAGAATAGTAGAAGAATGAAAAACAAGCACAAAAAATGATGAACTAAGTATCTATTCAATCTACCACCATCTATATAAAAACACTTTTCAAACAATACAAGGAAATGAATATTTGTGTAGATGCATTTGTCCATGTGGTGTCCCTAGTGTCCCAGGTTTTTGCCCCCAATTCCTTATAGTAGCACTCATTCCTCCGGAAGTTGTGAGAGTTGGCTACTGACTGCTCTCAGTTAGGTAACTTTTGGGAGATTGTCTTCAGCCTAAGAAAACCCCTCACAGAAACTTATACCCACTTCCTGGGGAAAGCCCACATCCAATAACTGGGTAATATTGGGGTTTCAAGGTCCAGTAACTGGCATCAATTCAGGACAACTCTGAAGGGTTATTTCAGTTTCTTTACTCCTTCATAAGTCTTGACACTAAAACCACTCCTGGAATAACACAAATAAATCTGTAACTCACAGTTGGCTTCCTGGGCAGACTGACTTGTGACATTGTCAATGTATGTTGATAGCATCCTTTGTCTCTGCATGCATATATAACTTAAGAAAGTAAATGGAATATGCAACAATGTCTTAAGTTCTCTATAATATAAATATGCAGTAAAATAAACATGACTTTATCTTGTCAGAAATTAACAGTACCTGATTTCTAAAAATGGAATAAAGTTCACCAAAACCAAGACTGGCCATTTAAGTTTAATTGACCTTAACAGAAACTTCTTGTCTGAACAAAGACATGAGTTTTAAAACAGCACACAGGAAAGCAAGTCAAGTTTTCCAAGATAGTGTATGCAACCTATAGGTCTTATGATACTAACTGGTAATGCCTAACACCATTATAATGTTTTGAATGCTTACCTCATTACAATAGAGGCTAACCCAACGGGTATTGTTTTGCTTGGATTTGCAAAGAAAATCATTTCTTTCTTCAAGTGAAAGCAAAAAATCAAGATGAATCACTCACTGAAATTTTCCAGTGCTTAGTTTTAGGCTAAGATCCCCAGGACCACGAGATGATGATGATGTTATCTGAACATTTCAGTGAACTTTAAAAAACTTATAAATTCAGATCAACATGTAGAAATAGTTTTATTTTTTTTACTTTTGTCAGGAATCCCTTGTAAAACTAAATTATTGTATCTGATCCAATTCCATTTCTTCTGAGGAATGTACATTTCTATCACATCTAAAAATCAGGCCAGAGAGAATATATTGAAAACAAAAAAATTCTAAAGTTTTAGACTACTAACAAAATTAATCGTTTTTTAGGTAAAAAAAAAAAGTTTCTGACTTAATTTCATTCATTATTAATTACAATGGCTCACAGTTGGGATAGAGGTTATCTCCAGTTAATTACTAATAGCTGTACTGAAATGTATTCTAAGGCCTCTTTCAGGCTCACTGGGAATGAGTGATGCTATCAATCAGTAATGGTAGCCCTGGCTGTTAACCAACTCCAATGTACAGAATGTAAGTCTAACCTCCTGAGGATGACACAAAATGCTCAATATCATGGCACGCCACTTTTTTTTTTTTTTTTTTTGGTTCAGCACATCTTAGGCTCTAGCCATAGCAAATTACAGAGGATTCACTGACTACCATGTTATTTAGGTTTCTTAAGCCTTTATGCCTACTACCACACATTAATTTCTCCCCTCTTTTGGGTTCCTGGCCAATTTCTACTCATAATTCATGATTTATCTTTTCATGTGTATCCTCTGAGAAGACTCTCAGGCTCTCTTGGATCAAATTAGTTCTTCTAAGTAAGTGGCTCCCTGCTCATATATCTTCCATTTCATTCATTTATATTGTGATCATGTATCTTCCCTCTAGACTATGAGTTTCTTGAGGTAAGAGGTGGTATCTACTACAATGTAAGACACACATACATGGAACACTCTTTGATTAAATGAATGAAAGTAGGAAAATATATTTATATTTTAAAAGTTTACATTTCTTATGTTTCATGCACCAGGGTGCTAGGCCAAAAATATATTCTCAATGCTAGTCAACTAATCAAAAGAGATTTTTTTTAAATAATAGCCAATGGAAATAGAAGCAAAAGCAGAAGCATAATTCCATTGTTGGTTAATTGGGCTTACCTCACAGATATTATCCAGTATTGTCTCTTTAAACATAATATTTTTTCAGGTCTCAGATACTTATGTGAGGGCTCAATATTTAAAAATTTTGGTTGATCCATTTGGAGCAGTCTTATTTAACAATGAGTTTTAGAGCCTGTTTTTATGAGTTTATAACTTGAAGATCCATTGGAAATGAGGAATGTACTATTGTGTTTATATAGTCAACAACAAAAGAGCTTCAAAAATATTATGAACCTAACTTCCCAGAATATTAGTTAAGGGTTTACCATATACTAGGTATCATACTAAGCATTCTACATTGAACTAACTCATTTAATCCTCACACCCTCTTGAAGTAGATTGTATTATCATTCCTGTAAGGAAAGCCTAGAGTCATCATTATGGGCTGAATTGTGCCTGCCTCCCTACTCCACCATCCACATGTTGATGTTCTAAACCTGGTACCTCAAAATGTGGCTACGCATGGGAATTTTGAAGACGAATGTGGCTATGCATGAGGTTTTTGAAGAAGAAATTAACATTAAAAGAGGTCATGGGGTAAACTCTAATCTAATTTGACTAGTGTCCTTATAAGACAGGATTAGGCCACAGACACACAGAGGGAAGACTATGTGAAAATACCTGAAGAAAAGGATCCTTTGCAAGCCAAGGAGAGAGACCCTCTGAAGAAACCAACCCTGTCAAAATCTTGAATCTGAACTTCTAGCCTTCACAAGTCTGAGAAGATAAATGTCTACATTTATATCACTGAGTCTGTGGGACTTTGAAGAATGTCATTGAGCTAACATGGGATTCAAGCTCAGTCACTTGGGCTCTTGAGTGCATACACAGAGCTAAGAACTATTGCCTCTCAACTGAAAAGGTTAGTCAAAGTCTCCCTACATAATGAAGTAGCCAGAAGAGGCTTAATCACTCTGATATGATGAAGGAGGAAGACTAGACTGAGGATCAAGAGACCCTTCCCTGCCCTGTCACTACACCTTGCCCCCAGTAAGTTCTCTTCTTTGAGCCACATTTCCCTCAAATGCCTAAGTGAGAGGTTTGGACTAGAGGAGTCCTATGAATTCTTCCATCATTCTGTGTATTTCTACAAGTAGTTGGTCCACACTGCCAGAGAGATAGTCATGACTGATGGGTCCAGTGGAAAACAAAAAGCTTTTTCCTGGATTATTGAGTTGTGTTTGATTCACCATCAAATGATCCTGTATTTTTTGACAGTTTGAGGCATCCTCTTTCCCAATTATTTGATCACTGTAATTCAATTTATCAAGTCCCTCTTGCTGACAATCCCTCACAGCAAAATCCAGTGTGTGCATGCAAGTAGCCCCTTTCTTCTGCAAGATCTATGATCCTAGACACTGCCTCTCCCCTGATCTGAACAGTCTGGATTCTGATGATGTGAAGGGCCCAGCAATTCAACCTGGCTTTCTGTTTGATGGCTTTCATTCTTGGCTGAGAAAGTCAGTCTTTTCATAAAATTTTAATTTTATATTTCAATTATACATGGATCTGGAATTTTGTGTACATAAAGAATAATTAGAGATTACAAAAAATGCCAGTCAATCAAACACACCAGGGAGAGAACTGATAATGTATATCTTTCTGAGTGAACAAATAACTGCTAGATTCCATTTCATCTATAAGGTGACAAATGTACCTTGCAAGGCCACTTAGATACTTAGAGGACCTAAGTTTGGATACATTACAGTAGCAGTCACCTCAGAGGAGCCAACAACAAAACTCTCCAAATATGCTTATAAAACCTGAATGATTATACTTGATCATGTAAGCATAGCTTTCGGCTAACAGGCACTTATTCAATACTTAAAATAGTTTTATAAGGTAAAGGCCAAATGGGTGAGCCACACTTTCAAAGCAAGTGAAGACAGTAAGACTTGATTGATAGATGATAGGGTAGGAGCAAGGAGAAGGGAGCCTGAGGTGATTCCAGGTTTCTGAGACTGATGGTAGCACCAACAGCTGTTCAGTGCTAGTTATGTTGAGTATGATTTGCCTGTGGGCACATCCAAGACAAGATGTCTAGAAGGCAGCTACATATACAATATGATGTCCAGTTTAGATTAAGTATTTGGTACAAAAGAAGGGGGGGCGGAGGAGTAAGGCAATAGTGAAAGAGATTTATCTTATATAAGTCCAAATTCTTTACACAGCCTGTTTTAACAATTTTAAATGTTGAAACAGCAATTTCTCTAAGCACAATGGTGTACTGCCTTGTGTCCTAGGCAGTACAGAAATATACCAGGAAGAGATGCTAGCTTAGTTTCAGAACAGGATCAAGAAGGAAAATCAAAGACTTAAGATAATGAGTTCTTACCTAAATACCAATATCATCTGAAGGAGCAAAATAAATATGTAGAAAACTCTAAATCTCATCAACTAAATGACATTTGAAAATACACTTTTTAAGATTTTTTCTAGTCTGAACGGCACTACTACATTTTCTGCTGTTCCCAAAATCAGCACGTTGATATGCACCTAATCGACTTTAATTAGTAATAAACAAGTCTACCACCATGAGAAAACTAAATTTTTGTAATCTCTGTAAGTTATTTTTAAACATCCAAAAAAATTCAAAACCAACATATAATGAATGAAATAATGGGTCTTTAAAACTAGCTCTTGGCAAGATTTTTAATTGTTGAAACTGAAAGGTAATCATTTGTTCTGTTTTTTAAAAATGGAAACCCTGTGATACAGAGATGGCTACTTAATTTACTTAATTTCTCTCTCTCTCTCCCTCTCTCTCTCTCTCACCCTCCCTCTCCCTCCACCCCTCCCTCTCTCAGTTCCAATGAAAAAGCCAAAACACGTTTAATGAAAACAAAACTGATGATTCGTACATCAAAATGTAGTCAAGAAAATTTGCCTGGCTGTAAGCCACTGCTTAAGCAATAGACTAAAGTATCTTCAGTGATCTTTAAGTTTAGCTCCAATTTCCACATGTTCTTGTCTAATGGTTATGTGCAGGCATGCCATCTTGTACCTGCCTATCTACATTCATCTTGGTATAAAAAATTTGTTAAATGAGCTATTCAAGCAGTAGGTACTTAATTAATTAAGGGATTCACACTGAATGCAAAAATACATTAAGCATAAGCCCAGCTTACCAGTGAACTATGGTCCAAACAGCATTAGAAAACAAGTAGCATGCATGTTAAGTACCCAACAGAAGGCAACATTGGGTAAAAGTATTGGACCACAATGTCTAGGATTCCAGAAGGGGAGCTCTTCTGGGCAGAGGAAGAAAGGCTCCCTTTTTGGAGGGCTTATTGTGCTCCCAGCACTCATAGGCATTATTCATGTACCACTCAGTGTATGTGTTATCATCCCCAGTTGAGGAAACTGAGGTTCAATCACAAGTCTATAGGTCACTCAGCTGAGGTCAAGCATCGGTTCAATCGATCATGCCCCCTTTTACTTTAAAAAGCACCCTCCAGAATTCAGAATAAACTCTTTGTTAAGGTATAGAGCCATACTCTACCGCCGATATGAAATGCACAGTAGGTTCTCAGTAAATGCCTGTTGATTGACTGAAGAACAAAAACAAGGATGCTTTGTGCATTGAATGGAACATCTGAAGAACTGTTGGTGCAAACTGTGGCCGACTTCTGCCTGGGCTTTGTACCCATCACGAGTAAAAAACAAACAATTATTTGACCTCATTCCTCATTTTCTGGATGGCTTCAAGTAGATATGAAATTGTGATGCATTTGGCGGAAGGGAAACCATTATAAAAACTCAACATTTTATTAGTTATCACAGATTCATTTTGATTTTACTACAAATCAGCAACCTGAAATTTTCCACTGCCAACATATTATTGAATTTCATGTTAGCAATTTCTGAAATTGAAAGTTTCCTAAGTCTTTTGACTTCAAATCTCCTGAGAAGAAAATGAAAGTGAACATTAGTGTGTGTATGTGTGTGTGTGTGTGTGTGTGTGTGTGTGTGTGTGTGTGTGTGTTGGGGGAAAGAGAGATTGAGAGAAAGAATGATACCTTTCCATCTAAACATATTCTATATTAAAGCTCTTGTAGTTTACAAAATAATTAAAAGGACCTTAACTTTAAAAAAACGAAGATAAAATGGTATTTTGGGGAGAAGTTAAGCAGAAAAAGGGAAATATTTCATAATTTTGAGTATTAGATTCCAAACCTTACAAAAGCCATGATAGGGCTTACATCTAGAATGGTATTTCACAGGAATTGTTATTCATAATAGAAAACACCACCTATTTCTCCAATGGGATTGTATTTCTCACCCTACTATTCATATCGGTAGTCATAATTCTCAATACATCATCCAATATTTTAAAAAACCCAAAGTGGTAAGGAAATAAAGTCACCACTTATGCTAATTTATACTAGTCAGGGATAAAACCTTACATCTCTATACAAATACTTTAGATGATTCAATCTGTTCCTTTCCTGTCCACCAATAATTCTTTTCATAAGACAGGTCTAACTCGCTAGATTGAAAACATCCTTATTTTGTTTAAATAATGGAAGAACAAACTAATGGACAAAGCTAATTACTAAAGTCCTTTAAGCCACTGGTCACCATTCTTCCACCTCTCTGGCTCCGCTGGCCCCCACGGGCTCAATGCCAAGGTTCAAGATTAAGCTTGGCCAGCAGGTCCTTTCTCAATGCCCAGACCTGTGCTTCAGAGTAAATAGGCTCACATAAGATTTCACTTTAATTTGGGGGTCTGCATGCTTACTTGGAGTTTGAAGCACCTGAAGTGATGTCCTTAGTCAGAAATGTCTAAATGGGAATCCTGTTCTAAGTTATGGTACTTAGAAAAGCAATGCTCTCTCTGTGGGCACTAGAAAGGCTTTTCAACAAGCATACTTTTATATCCACTTAGTCACTGAAGTCTAAAAACTTCTTTGGTTTCTAAACTTCTAGAATGTAGATAATGCCCATATAAAATCAGATAACACACCTGAAGTTAAAAAAAGGGCAAAGTTAGTCAAAATGAAGACATTTCCCTTTTGAGCTGATTGTGCAGCTATTTGCAGCGGCAGTGGCCTATTTCTACTTTACCAAATAATCACAATTGCAATTCTCAACCTTGTTACCGGGGTGCCTGTTCTGTAACTTGATGCTTACAGAGAGGTTCATTGTCAAACTTAGGTGCTCCACTCTGACATTTAGAAAATCAAATCAGTGTGTAGGTGGTCAGGTATATATTTGTTCTAAGTGTCTAAGTGCTACTTTGAGCAGTTACAGGAATTTGTGCTGTGAATAGAGCCCAGGTTAGGAAATTGGACTGTGTCTCATTAATGATGTACTTACAGGTAATCCTTTTATCAATCAAACGTGCTATATTACCTTTTAAAATGTTTTGTAGAAATGCAGTACATTTCTCAGAACATACTATTTGGGCTCACATTTTAACAGTTCAACAATGTGCCAGATTGAAGGCTCAAGGTACTAATTTAAAGACCAACTAAAAGCTTCTTTCAAAAGTAAGACTGCTGGACATTGCTAAATTCAAAGCAGTCAGAATTCTAAGGGCTGACTAATTCACAAGGCTTCTGATTTGTACAGGTGGACTGCATTCATTAATAATTTTATAACAATAATTCCCTACACTTGTTAAAAATAGCCTCCATCATTTCCTCTACAATGATGATGTTTTTAAATTTTATAATGCCTTTCAGATCTAGATTGTACATTAGCCTATCTTCATTTTAAATGCCTGCATATGCTTCAACACAGGGTGGAATTAATGCAAATCAGGGCTAAAATCATGTTAATGATGGAAAGTCAAGCGAAATCTAGTTTCCATTGGGGAATGTTACCTCATAAAAAGGAAGGCTTGAAACTGTTTCCCAAGTCTCAAAAGTCAACAAAATTCA
Source organism: Solenodon paradoxus (assembly GCA_004363575.1). Taxonomy (NCBI): domain Eukaryota; kingdom Metazoa; phylum Chordata; class Mammalia; order Eulipotyphla; family Solenodontidae; genus Solenodon; species Solenodon paradoxus. The sequence goes on along the minus strand of RJWH01003327.1, from coordinate 143,445 downwards.
GTAATCTCAGAAAAATGGTCTTCTGAGAAGCAATAAGAATGAAAAGTCTCTTACCACTGAGGATGTTCTGGTCTAAGCCTTGACCAAGAATAGGCAAAGCATTTAGGGTTGTAGTTTTGTTGAGAGAAAGGCTGAGCGAAGTGAAGGACAGCCAGATTGGAAAAGTTTACAAGAACTGAAGTACAGTTACAAAATATCAATAGAGGGGGGCAAAACGGGCCCTGAAAATATACTCTATGTTTAAAAAACTTATTTGCTGCCTAAGCACAACATGTTAAAGAAATGCAGAAGAACAAAATGAGCAAAGCAGGAATTCAGGCCCTCTTCAAACCCTCTCACCCACAAGAAAATGAAGGAAAAAAGGGCAATTACACATGGACAACCTCTGACGTTCATAAATATCCAAAGTTAGAGTTCAAAATAAGATATTTTTACTGTTAAATGTTAATCCATTCAGTCTCTGTGTACTATGTAGACTGACACATCCATGCTCACAATCAGAGTGATGGAGAACACCTGTGGGATTTGAACTGAACATTAAAAAGTAACTGTGATGCTCTCATATTGCATGCACACTGCACTTTACAGCTTATATAGCACTTGCACAACTGTGACCTAAGAGGGCTATCATTTTTAAGGAAAGTCAAAGAGGAATTACATCTCCCTCTGCCAGAGATGAGAAACATTGATCTCAGAGAATAGATGAGATGTATTCACTGTATACATGACCTCTACAAGAAGACCCAAGACCACCACTTATATCAACTAGGTTATGGCAAAGTTCCTTCTCATCTCTCCACTTCCACCTCGGGCAATGGTGTGATATGGCAAAATGTATATACACTGTTATTCTTGATCCTCCAGACCCATTTGTCCTAATAATGATAACAAAAATGAAAATAATACCAGCCATTTCCAAAGCACCAGAATTCTCCAATATACTTTACCAAAGACCTGAGGTTTAGTAATTACTACCCACGCAAATATTAACTTTTTTGGAATTTTCAGTACAAGAAAGAAAAACATCCAAATAATATAGGTTAGGATCATTTTATAGAAGTTTTTAATGACAGAAATTAGAGTGTTAAGTTCTGTAAAACAATTCACAGGGATATTGTTTTAAAAAATAGTTTCCTTTTTCACGTAACTGAATAAGCATATTAAAGACCTTTTATGAAGATCCAATCTTGCTATATGACTAGGTATGCTTGAAACTCTACCCATCCATTCATCCATACATCCTCCCACCCACCCATCTATCCACCCATCTACATCTACCCGTCCATCCATCCATCCATCCATCTACTCACTTGCCCACCCATCTATCTAACTCACCAACATATGTGTATGAAATACTCGGTGCCTAGTCTTTGACAAGCCTTCTTCAGTCTTCTCCAGTGCTTGCATTTTGTGTCTTTCTCAAGAGAGTGCCAATTTAACAGCCCTTCCTTTCCCATGTAACCTGTGAGATTCAGATTCACATGATACTTGGCTGTGGCCCATGGTAGCAGGGAGACTCTAATACTTCCATTCAAAGAACTGTTGATGTGAGGTACAAGCTTTGCCCACAAACTGCATGTGCTAAAATTACTTCCACATAATTACTCATTTTACTTTGGAGAAAATAACTGCAAAGCAATGAAAAGCTGAGTGAAAGGTTTTTGTTTGTATGATGAGTATTTATCCCACCAGTTTTCATAAAATTAGGATTATGTACATTCAAAGCCCTACAATCAAAATGTTCACAGTATACAAAACCAACTTGAGTCACCTGTACAATGACCAGCTGAGTAACTGTGGATTTTCAATCTGACCACCCATCGTCATCCTTCTTTTAGTTTTTCACAAAATATCATGTTAGTAAGGCCACATTCTAAATGTGTACAACTACAATATGTATTTGTCACCTGCTGCTTTGGTTCTGCCGCTAAACATGCTTTTGAGTGTATATATTTGTGTCTGTGTGTCGACATGAGTTTCTCTGTGTGTGTGTATGTGTGTGTGTGAGTGTGTGTATGGATGTGGTTACTAAATACTCTTGAGGCACTCATCAGTACACCAAAAACAACTATGGGGGAAACCATGAAGATGGTTCGAGGTAAACCTAAGGAATATAAAGGCACATAGCTTTCTAGAGAGGAGGGTGAAACAGACAAGACACCTAAAACCCACTTCAACATTCTGTTATTCCTAAATGTACATACATATACAGACAGATGCACATACACACACATACATGCACCTTTTAGCACACTGTGATCAACAACATCAAAATAGAACACTTGGGCTCATTTTTACATTTGTATATCCTAGGACTCCAGTGTGGGATTACATTTCCAAGTTAATGCTGCCCCATATGCTCACGCTGTTTGGCATATTGGGATAATTTTAATACACAAATAGTTTGTTGACTGTTGGGCATGAATAGAGGAAAGACAGCACTCAATAAAATAACGTAGATATGCCACCAATTCCATTGCTCTCAGGGAAATCTACACAGTAATATGGCTTTATGAAAAGCAGAATGTGTTTGGCATCAGACAATGCAATGATGTGACTTCTGCTAACTCATTTTATGTCTCAATACTTGGAATTAGGCATTACTGTTATTGTTTTATAGAAGAGGAAACAGAGACTCTAAGGGCTACAGATACTTGCCCAAATCATGTAGCTAGAGAGAGTGGAGCTGTGATTTGAATAGGGCTCTACTCTTTTCCAAAGTCATTTTTTCTAACTATGCTAAAGTGTCTCGATTGTGGGTACAAGAATTCCCAAAAGTATCCATACACAATCTTCAGGAAATCTAGGAATTATACACGAAATTGTTTGGGTATATCCATTTTTCTGGGAAGAGGAGCTAGAGGTTTCATCAGCTTCTCCAAAAGGTGTAAGGCCCCCAAAGTTAATGGACTACCAAAATTTCATCCTACAGCTTTATAGGACATAGTGTAGATGACAATACTTCCCTAGATCCATGCATCTGAGATCTGCCTGCACCTTTCCCTCCTATTGGCTTCCCTAGCATTCTACACTCTCCTACAACCTTGATATTTTACTTTGTCATTATTTGTGTACATATTTTAGATGCTCTATTAGACTTAAGTGTCTTGAATGCAGGGCAAAATCTTGTCCAACTTTGACTATGCCAAAGCGCCAACACCAACCTTGACAAAAGTCAGTGAGGTTGATTTAATGACTAGTTATTGCTTATCAAAATGGTTCTTACTCCTACCCTTAGTCTTTGACCATCTAATTCTCCTCCTCTAGAAGGCTCTCTTCCCCAAGTATTAAGTTTTGTTTGCTGGTCAATCTCAGGGTCTTTATCTTCAAGATAAAATATCCTTATGTTAGTATCTTCTTATTACATAAATGAATATACATTTTCTTGTGATTATAGTCCAATTGCCTCAGATGTGCTATGGACTCTCCAGTTCCTCAGGGAATTTATTCACTTATTCAGCATATGTTTAATAAGCACCTATTCTGTGCCAGGCACTATGACCAAAATTGGCACAAATCCAGTTGCTTTGGATTCTGCCATAAAAACTGCATGCAAATATTCTCAATGTATAATACATGCATGAATAACCATTAATTTCACATTGGGACTGTTTTTGTTCTTTGTACTAGCTCACAACAGGCTAGTTTTAATCATTCCATTTTTAGGAACATAGATTTTTTTCCTTTGGAATTAGTATCCTTATTTAGAATAATAGTTAATTAAACTTATAAACTGATTTGTAAATAATTTATTATTTAAGAAAATTATCACCTTCATGTATATAAGTATATATAGACACATAAGCACACATATATATTTATATTTATATAATTTAAAATCAAAAGTCACATAAATGGGACTGAGAATACAAATCAACTACAGTTATTACCTCCTTGTGTAGTAAATGGAAGTGTCAAAGCTTTTAATTCAATGACCTACAACCTTGGGATTTTTACATACCTGAGAAGGGCGAAGGACAGGGATAATGAGGGAAACTTATTTTAAGGCAAATGAGAATAAGAAAGAGCAGTGTGGACTGTTCTAACTGAAATATATTTAGAGTGGCAAGGTGAATGGTTAGGAGAGCTTCCATTTGGCATTACTAATGTCTTTGCAGTCCAGGAAGCTACCCAACTAACTGAAAACCCATGCCCTTTCATCTGGGACATAAGTCTGTCACTGACCTTCCATTCTGAAAGATGCTCTTCCCTCCCAAATACTACATAAGTGAATAATTAAAAAGGCAATTGAAAATAAATACATTAAGAGTTTTCCTAAACCATGTTCTCAAGTCATTTTATCCCATTTAAATTTTAAAGGTAATTATATTGCCTACTGCCAAGAAAGTTAACACTAATTATTGGAATAAATAATGCTGTACAGATTAAATAGGAAAGCAAAAACAAAAATGCCTGATGGCTTATTCAAAACAGGAAGCACAACACTGTTATTTCTAGCTCTAAGTACTATATCCTCTTGATTTATGGAGATGCAGTTTTTAAACTTCTATTAGTGAAACGCTTTTTTCCCTCTACCAATTTGACTTTACTATCAGATTGTCATTTAAAAAATTAACAGTCATCTTTTTTTCAGTAGTGATCAAGTACAGTTTTGCTTGTCTTATTATATGGCTCTTATGTGTATATTGTTACCTAGTTTGGAAAGAAATATATTTGTATCTAGCTATATAAATCACATAATGAATTCTGTTGCAATAAAATCCAGAAATTAAATCTAATATTTCTTAGGCAATATATTCCCAACCCAACATGTACTTTAACATTCTAAAGTATCGCTGTATAATACATGGGCATTTTTAACAGTAATGTTGACCACTTTTATGTAAGAGTTGAGCCAGTACTGAAGCAAACATAGAGTGCTTGTGCTTTGTTTTGAGTGTGTAGTAGGCATCAGTATTCAATCTTTCTAAACACTAAAGGTTAATTTCAGGAAGATTTAATAACACACTACAGCTGCAATTTCCTTTCTTTTCCTCCCAGAAGGTGAAAGAAACAGTTTTATTCATAGCAGGGATGCCTTTTCCTTCATAAGTCAAAATATAGAAGGTAGATATTATGTTACATGTGGCTGATAGATTTGCTGAAGCTCTCTGACTCAGGAACTTTTATCTGTATCTTTGAGTTCTGGAAAGTGGCCAAATTCCATGCTGCACTTTTTATATGAGTACTCTCAGATGAAGGTTCCACCTGTGGCCTTTAAGGACTTTTCCATTCCTGAATGAGGAATGTTCAGTCTAATAGCAAACTAATGCACTTCTATTAAGCCCGCTGGACCAGTAGCCTTCACAGTGTCCTTCCAGTATCAACATTCTCTAATTCTATAAATTATATCACTATCATCACCACAGATTTATTACCATGTCCCACCCCATCCCCACCCACCATTAAAGACAATATTCCATTTTCTTACAATGTTGCATATCTAAATTGCATGCCTAAAATGAATATAAGCTGTATTCTAAGATGCTAATGACTTTTTTCTTGTAACTTAATGTCAGAGTTATAAATACAGAGTTCAAGGCTCAGCTCTACAACTCAGTATGGTGAGGCCTTTGGTGAAGCCTCCTTCTAATCTGGCTTCCATGTTCTCTTGCAATAAGTGAGGTTCTCAGCTCCCAAACTCTCTGCCTTCAGAATAGTTTTAAAGCAAGAACATATACAGGAGTTACAAAGATAATTTCAAATAGTTCACAACTGAAGAAGACTGGTAAGAAAAATCAAGTAAACACATTCTGATGAATTCTCCAATATTTGAAAAACAAAATTTCAAGCCTAGTAACCATGGATGAAAAAATATTCTAAACTCATTTCTAGTCCTTCCTCCTTCAACTGCCAGAAATCCATGACCTTAACTGAAAGGTAATGATCATGTTCTCCAAATAAAAGTAAAGAAGTACAGCCAAGTGGTTTTGAAGCAAAATTCCTATTGGTAACCAATTGCAATAACCCTACTCCAAGTCCACCAAAGTAAAAAGACATGGTTTCTCAGTGAAGATGATATCACAAAGGGAAGGGAGATGATTTGGAGCAGAAAGTAATCACAACTCTGTATTATAAGTATGTTCCCTGTGTAGACAACTTGAGTCTAAATGAAAAAAATCATTATGGGTCATAGCAAAGTCCTCAGCTATCACTCCAAGAGAAATTTGGTGGGAACTGTGTTCATTTGACTTCAAAAAGTTACAAAATACAAGTTAATGTACTCTATTACTCATTAAAAAAACTGTCACTTCCACTTCTGTGATTTCTCAGAAAGTATTCAGCTTATTTCCCACCTTCTCTAAAGCACTATATAATATTTATGAGTTAAGATATTAATTTTTAAGTGATGAACCAAAAAGACCATTTGTAGGAAATAAATCCTTCATTGAAATATAAGAAAATAATCATTTTTTCTGTACAGTTCTTCTGAATAAGAAACATTGTGCAAACATTAATCAAATATCATGACATTCAAACATTATAGCATAACAATAAAAGAAGAAACTTACCTGCTTTGTGGAAATCTCAGTGTCAAAGAAAAGAATCTTTGGCAATAGTGTCTCAATCTACCAGTTGCCCAAGCTAGAAACCCCAGAGCCATTTTGAATCCTCTCTGCTGACTTCTCAATCATCCATCTAATTAATCATTGACTCTTATCAAGTCAACCTTAAAAATCTGTATCACAAATGGCTCTAATTCAATTTGCTAGCAGTTCTGGCCTGGACTATTTAAAAAGCCTCCTTAATGTTTTTTTCCTTTTCAAAGCTCACCAGCCATATCACATCAGTTAATATCTTCTTCCCCCTTCCCCTATCGCCCCTCCAATATAACTTCTTTTAAAACATCATCTGTCATGCTTATAGCATCAAATGGCTTCTCCATCACTTGGAGCCCACACTAAGACCCCAGTCTTCCCAACTCATGTCTCAAACACAACTATTTTTGTGTCTCATTAATCACAGGCATTTATCTGACCCATTTATAATTTGATGTGGGTTTACAATTTAGAAAATGTCCATATCACCATGTTTATACCAAAACAACTTCTAATCATACTTTGAGTTAGCACACATGCCATTACCTCCTTGAAGAAGCTTTTCTGAACACATCAAACACTCTAAGTCATTTTCTTCACTCTCAGAATACTGAAGAATCATCTATTACATTTCACTGTGTTTATGTCCATATACTCTGACTCAAGCTATTTAAGATCACGTTTATCATCTCGGTTTGCAAGCTTCAAGCTTGAAGCATTGTGCCTGGAACACAATGGTTCTTCAAAATAAGTTTGCTGAATGAATAAATAAATTAAATGAATGAGTAAAAGAAGATATGGGTTCTCGTAAATATTCTCTTCTAATTGATCTTTCCAATAGCGCATATGATAATACTTTCAGATTTAAAATACCACAATTCAAAATATTAGACTCATTTTGAACAACTCAAAATGCTACACTTTTTTGGTGTTCTTTTAAATGTCCTTGAGTTAAATGTTGCCTCAAATATCCAGCAAGTCCATTTTCTTCAGGATTTAATATAAGGGACTATAGATTCAGACTTAAGTCTCTGATGTGGGCCCTTTTTACCCATCAATCTTACCTGGGGAGGATGTGATGTCTTCTCATTCACTCAGGGATGAAGGCCACAATTGTTAAAAAATATTACAGTAAAGAGACAGTTTAAGTATCTCAATACAAAGGAGGAAACAGTGGTGAGATCCATTCAGGGTGAGCATCCTGGTGTCTGTCTCTAGCAGGTTCCTGGATGGCATTTCTGGATGACCAGGAGGAAGCCACTTTCCCCAGTAAGTTTGCATCAACACCTGGATGAACTGTGAGTTCATGCAGGTAGTGGAAGATCAAAGAAAAGGTTTTCTCTAGAGGTGGGACCATCTCCTTAACCATCTTCAGGAGTCATCATTCACACTGCAGTCTATGAGAATGGTGACCTCTGAAACTACAAACTGGGCAGCTACTTCTCCCAACATCAACCTATTTAAAGAAATTTCCAATTAGTCGTAACATTCTTCTATGGTACATACTTGGAGCAGTGAGCTATCATAATGCCATTATAGTACAGAAAGCACGGTCCTTGAGACTCTACATTTTATGTAGTTCATTTCATCTGATTAAGATACCACTTCTTTTTTCCATCATCTTCTTGAAGACTTAATCTCATTTTGTCTATATGCTTTAACAAAATAGATCCTGTTCCCTATCATTCCTTTGTCCTATATTTTATCAGAACCACTGCCCTGGAAGTTGACCTAAAGCAAGTCAGCCATTCTCTAACCTTATCTTTTGAGAAGACCAGTGGCTTTCTCAAGTCCCCCAAGAGACACATGGACACTGGCACATACATATGTGGACACAGATATACAAACATTTCTATAGAATAAGCTATGAATAGTCTATAGGACTTCCATAGACCATCAGTCCAATCACCACAAAATCTCACACTGTGCAAAAGAACTTCTTTCCTAGAATATTATAAATTCCTATCATCCTATACCCAAGTCAATTATATAGTTTAGTCATCCTGATCTATAAGGGATTCTAAAATCCCAGTTGAGTTTCTTAGGATCTTCTCCCTAGACAAAATTATAGTACTGGTTTCCTTGTATTGATTATATCTACAGTCATCTCATTGCATCCTGTGAATCTGAGCTTCAGCCTGGGTATATCAATGGTTTCCTATCCTAGAAGCTCAGGCACCCCAATTCCAAGAAAACAATATGCAATGACCTGCACCTGATGAGTCACCAAGGGAAAAAAATCATACTGGAGGTGTGATTTGTGGTGTTGAAAAATATTTTCGCCTCGAATACAAAGCTTTCTTATCTACCTGTGTGTAGGCTTAGGGAGCCTCTACTCCACCGGCCAGTTCTACCCAGACCTATTTGAAGTCATCTTCCTATAGAGCACCATCAGAGCAAACCAAATGTTTTTGCTGTCTGAAAGCTTTGTTTATATCTAACCAAGGGGTCAGCATACTATATGGCTATCAGGTTACTCAGGTTAGGAATGCTTTCTACACTGTAAGATGGCAGAAAAAAACAAAATAAGAGTATTACAATGAAAATAAGTGATATTTGAGTTTCAGCATTCATATATAAAGCTTTGTTGGCACATGGATACTCTCATTCATTTATACATAATCTACAGCTGTTCTCACACTATAATAGCAGAATTGAGGACTTGCTATGGAATGTATGACCCACAAGCTGTAAATATTTACCTTATAGAAAAGGGAAAGCTCAAGCTTATAAGTAAAGTCAACTGCATTGATTAATTATATTTTCTCTGTTTAACTGAAGACAAACTTTATACTTACTAAGCTAAAATATTTTGAAATTCACTTGTGTACAATTGTATTAAGACAGTTTATCCATAGCAATTATCATTCACATAGACACAAAGTGAAGAGCTTAAAGAGAATTTGACTCAGAATTATTTGTGACTAAACTTGAAGTCAATTCTGAGACGGGGAAGCTTGCCACTCTCCTATGGATTGGCTTGGATTTTTCACAATGAACATTGCCTGGCCTCCCTCCACACTCGGTTGGAGAAGTGTGAAGAATGATCCATCTTATAGTGAGCTGAATAGTGTTCCCTCAAATTCACATCTTCCCAAAACTTCAAAATGTGCCTTTACTTGGAAAAAGTCTTATTTTTGTAATAATTAATTTAGTTACTTACACATAAAGTCATCCTGACTAGGCCCATGTCATGGCATCCTTGGAGAGAATGTAGGGTGTGCCCTAAATCTAATGGCAATGTCCTTGTCAGAAGAGAAGAGATCACAAAGAATATACAGCCATGGAATTCCTGGGGTTACCAGAAGCTATAAAGAAGCCAAGAAAGATTCTCTCCTACAGCGATTGGAGGGAGCTTAGTCCTGTGGATCCTTTTTGGATTTCTAACCTTAGTAACTGTCAGAGAATGCATTTTTGGTTTTTGAAGCCACTCCATTTCTGATACTTTGCGACAGATCATTAATGTACCACCCATTTCCAGAATCTTGCATGTTTCAAAGATCTTTAGTAGCTATTTACTAATTTTCACAGTAATTTTCTTTGAGGCAGACTGTGCATTATCTGCATTCTTCTGCTGAGATACAGAGAGTCACCCATTTCATTTCAGTAAGTAAAAGTCAGAGACAGGACCCTGCCTGCTCCTTGCTGACTAGTCTTACCATTTGATTGTTCTTAATTTTTAAAGCAATTTATTTGGGGGGGCTCAAACATTTGAGAGAAGTTTTACTCCTTCTATAGAAATTATTTGCATACACACTTTTTACTGACCTGTCAATCATACCTAATGTTTATCTTGAAGGTGGTTGTGTTTCAGTTCTAGAAATCCGTATTTTAGCTATTCTGTCTGAGTGTTCTGCTAAAGCCATTCTACCAAAGAGACAAAAACTCAGAAACTTTATGAACCAAGGAAAGGTCCTCTAACAAGTTGTGTCATATGTTATTCATTTAAGAATATTGCAAAAACACTACTTCTCACCATATTTGTAAATGAAAAACATATGACTGTAACCTGCAATACCACAAGAAAAATTGCTCTTTTGGTATGTTTGGACCTAGACTTTTGAAATTTGAATCTGGCAAGGGAATTTCAACTTAAACTGAATTCAGCTCATTATTCTCTTGCTCCTTACGCACTAGTAGACAAACTACTTTTGAAAAATTAACCCATACTTATACAACAGCACATTGTACACCATTGCCTCTGTGGAATGGCACTGAAGGTCCAGTCACAATGTGGCCAGTTTCTGGCCATGTAACATTAGGTTATGTTGACCATACTTATCATTTTAAACGGGACAGTACAATTTTTTTCATATTTCTCAACTGTCCTATCATTTCAATATAAATATCAATTTTGTCTCATTTTTAATAAACCAGATCTGTGTTTAATGCAGTACAGAAGGGGCAGTTGAGTTGCTCCAGGCCCGGTCTGTTGAGGAGTCCCCAAAGCAACTCCTCCTTTTTCCCTGCATTAATGATGGCCCTTACTGGGGCCAAGCAGACAGGGGCTGCTACTGCATTTCCTGCCCTCTGTGAGGAAATAGGACCTGCATAGGAAGAAGATTCCCCTCCACACTCTGTGTGTACTTGTTTCTTCAAAGAGAGCAGAAAACTTCAGCATTATCTAGTCACATGTAAATACTATGGGGGTTATTTCTGGCACTGTGGGGGCGATTGGGCATTTCTGGAACTGGAGTGGTTAAAGTGGCATGTGAATTAGGCAGGACATTTAAAGCAGGGATTATAGGGGCAGCAAATTTGGCTTTTGCTTAATGTGCCAAAATTCCTTGCACCGGCCCTGGCTATTTGTATGAAGCTACCCCAGATGACACATCATTGCTATGTGATCACTATTGGACATCACATAGTACTACTTGCTGCTGGCCTGGCTATTCTGCTCCTGCTCGGACTGCTCTGCCCCATACCCTCCCCTGAGTCACCAGCACATAACCCTGTCCCATTTTTACCACCCCAATGTCCCGTTTTTCTCTCAAGGGCATATGGTCAGCATACTTTAGACAAGTTATCTCTGTCTCTTTGAGACAACATTTGTACATCTGCAAAAAGAATGATGATAATCCCCAATGCAAATAAGACATCTGGGTGAGGGGGAATGGGGAGACATTGTTGAAGGGTACAAAGTCTCAGTTACGCAAGGTGAACAAATTCTGCATATCTAATTAATATACGGCAATGTGACAACCCTGTGTTACATAGTTGAAATTTGCTAAGAGGGTAGATCTTAAGTGTTTTACCATACACACAAATATCTATAACTATGTGAGATGATGATACATTAATCAGCTTGATTGTGGAGATTATTTCATAATATATGCCTATGAAACATAAAATTATACACCTGGAATATATGCAATTGTTATTTCTCAATTGTTCCTCAATAAAGCTGGAAAACTGTAAGATAATATATGAAAGCACTTATATTAAATATAAAAGGGATAGATTTTTGTTATTGTCACCTGTATTATAAGCTCTATTTGGTAATGAAAACATAGTATTTTTTTAAAGATAGTTAATTAAAGATTATTTACTTTCATGTCAATTAAAAAACTACTAAAGAAACTTACAACAGCCATAAGAGATTTATAACTGGCCTCTAAAGCCCTTCACATTCACTATTTGGGTTGAATCAATATGGTTATCTACTTGTCAATTTTTCTTATTCTTTAACACAAAATATGAGCAGTTCATTTTTTATGACTAGCTCAGAATGTACTAAGCTAATCAATATATCCAGTGATAACAGGATGATTTGGAACTCACATAACAAAGGCTTATCACTTTACTGCATACTGAATCTGTCAAAATATTTTCCTAGAAGTAAAGTGAAAATAGAAGTTCATCATCTTTCATTATGTTAGTGGGTGGTGACAAAGGGATTAGAAGGCTATTTCCTGAGATCACAGCTTGGAATTTTCCAGTAAAAAAGAGCACATAGCAGTTTATCTTTTTTTTTTTTTTTTAATGAAGTTGAAATAGACTAATATTCTAGGTTGAATAAGATTCAATCCCTAAAGAAAACCCCATATTTTCCTAGTCTTAAAAATTCCTGGTGGCTCAGGGTTCAGTTTGTGGCTGCAGCACAGTTCCTATAAAGCCTGAATATACAGGTTTGCAACCAGGGTCAGGGGAACAAGCAAGATGAACAACTAACTAAATAAATGCTTCTTCCTTCTCTTTCTTCCTTCCTTCCTGCCTTAAAAACAAATCTCCAACACTCCTGAAGGGTGGTAATGGGAGGAGAGCTGCTTTCCACTGGGTGAGGGAAGGGATGACTGAAGTCCCTTGACAAACTCGGTGGGTTTGATGTAACCACAAAGGAGAACCGCACCCTCAGAGACATAGTGCTGGAAGAAAACTCAGCTGAAGCTAATCTAAAATCCTCCTGTAAATGAGAAACCTAGAGAGATAAAATCCCTCTCTCAAGTTCATATGCAAGTCCAGGCCAGATGTGGAACATACTTCGCAGTAGACCTCATCCAAACTATGCTTTGTAAAACATCGCACGTTCACTTGCATAAGACTTACTGTCAGGTACCTAATTATCTTTCAAACTATTAATAAATAGTTAGTATTTAAAATGTATTATTATTAATAATGACATAAGAATTGAAACCTAACTTTCTTTTTTTACAGAAAAGAATCAATCTTTTGACTTCTTTTTAATACCAAAATGTGAAAACTAAGAACACCAAGATAGATGTACTGAAATCCAATAGTCTAATACATTGACAAAATGAAATGTTGAAATTTTCCATCGATGCTGATGGCTAGAAACAAAAACCAGGCTTTTGAATAATCTTTCCTAACACAAATTATCTATTTCTGAGTTGAACCAGTGCTTATGAGAATGAAAGAAAAGGGACTAAAGAAAGACAGGTGATCCCGGGGAAGGAGAAGATGGCTTAGAACAACTATAAAAAAAGTTCAACATTAGAAAGAACTTGGAAAGGTATGCTGAGGCCTATAGGGCAAGACATGAGATACACTGTCTTGCAAGGGCATAGAGAAGACAGTGTTCAGAAATTACTGCTTGACTTGGTGAGAACAATTGGCTTCAGAGACTTCTTAGGTCACCACTCATTAAGTGATTACGAAAGTGACGTTTCAAGCTGAGGATCACATCTAGCTGTCACACTGCCTAGGTTTAAAACATTTAAGGATCTGGCTTTCAAGTCCTACCTCACTTGGCTCCTACAGATCCGAAGTTGCAGCCAAGCTGGCCTATCTCAGAATATTTATTGCCTACTCTCACCTCCCTTTATTATATCTGCCATTCTCCCCACTCATCGCTCATTTGCACACATATGTACTACCCTCCAGATTACTCTTGACCTTCTGTAATTCCACCAATTATTCAGTGTGAAGTTCAAAATCTATCTTGCATATATATATATTTACAGCCCTGACTCTCAAACCTGGGTCCATGGCTTCCATAGCTTGTGCCTTAGCCACCTGACCTACAGTAGGGTGCCTATCAACAGTCTATCTCAAGAGAACCCTTAAGGATAACTCCTATGTGTCAATGACTAGTGAATTGGCCTCACAACTATAACTATGAGGAAGGTCTGGCCTCCTTTTCCCAGGACACCTTTCCTAATCACTGAAATACAGCAATCTTCACTGAATCCTCTCCTAGTATTTTTGACCTCTCCGTCACAAACAATGCAAAGCTCATATTCTACTTGAATGACTTACTATCCTTTTCAGATGCTCAGTTGGAGACTATTCATTTATCTTGGGAGGCACCAAAGTCATGAGGGAAATTAAGAGATGTGGCAAGAAAAACGAATTGTAATACCCTTGAGACCAAAGAGATGGACAAGTGAGTCAAAAGCATAAAAAGCAGTCACTAGGTGATGTACTGACAGAAGATAGAAAGTTTTCTCCATCCTATACATCAAAGGCATGCATTCAAAGACTGAGGGTCTCTATAGGCACCTTGAAGTTTCAGGTCTTTTAGAAGTATCCCCATGCACTCCCGCCACCGATAGATGTGGATTAGACCAGCTACAGCCTTAGACTCAGAACTATTTTATTTCTACAAGAATGGACAAAAACTAAACACGCGATGTATATCCAATGAAAAATGCTTAGCATGGGTCTCACACAACAGCTGAATGGCCTGCTCTTTGAAGGAGCCACCTCTGTGGTTTGGGCATCACTGCCTGGGCACAGCCAGCACACAACTAGTAAGTTTCCAGCATTCTTTGAACTTATCACAAGGGACTGAGCTTCCAATCTATCTCATAATAAACAAAGCTCATGACACTCACTGTATTCACTACATAGGATTTAAGACAAAACAAGGACATAGTGAGCAGTAACTTCAGCTGGCTGAGAAAGCTAGTCTCTAAAATAAACTTAAGCCAAATCCCATCATTTATATCAGCTCCATTAAACTTTGCTCAGAGACTCCTAGTTCTGAGACAATTGGAGCCTCAGATAGCCTGAGGTCACAGCCCAGAGCAGCTGTAAAGCAAATGATCCTGTATGATGATGACACTCCACATGTTAGTGCTGTACTTAGGAAAACTCCTTGATTTACGATGAAACACTTAATCCATGTCATTGACCCTTTCTTCCGTATGCAATTTTTTCCCATTCAAACAATACTAATAACAACTCACAACAAAATTCAAAGCTATCTCCACCTGCAGCATTTTATCATAAAAACGTGTAATGAAACCATACATGAAACTACACTTATGAACAAGTAAATTTTCTAATAAAACACCACCTGCAAGCTACTCTCAGTTTCCACTTGATATAAATAGACATTACTATTTTCAAATGCTGCTCCCAGAAAATTCTAAGCTCAACTGTATAACACATCAGTCTTTTGCTGTTGTTATTACCCAGAATGTTAATAAAATCTGTAAATGCTAAGTTTTTCAACAAATTATTTATTTACAGAGCATGCTTCAATTGATAGTTACCTTTGAAATCAAGTTGATTAGACTTCTAGTATTCTTATTATTGATATGGAAACTCTTAAGAGGCAAGACAATGTTTCAGGAAGAGGGAATAATTAAAATTCCCCCAATAAGTACACCAGCATAGACAAAGAAACAAATATAGGTGCACACGTGTGAACATCACATTTCAAAAATTATTTATGACCTCTTAACTCAAACGTATAATCATATCTGACTATTTACACCTTAGAATGTTGTCTGCTTTCTGGCCACTTGTCACAAATGTACTTTTTTAATCCTAATGTCAGCCTCCTATCACTAGAGTCAGGGAAAGAGTTGCGAATACTCAAAAAAATCCTGAGATTGCTCTATAGATGTGCCTTTTTAGTAATAACTCAGAGTAAGCCAACCACTCATCGGAGATGTCTACTTTGACTAGGGACCCAGAACTCAATGCCTGGAACTCTTGGCGCCAGGAACTGGGGCTGAATTTTAATGCTTAAGTGCTTTTGAAAAGTACATCAAGATTTAATAGGGTGAATTTCCAGACTTGGTCAGAGTTTTAGCCACATAAAGTCCATTAGGTTCAAAGTTCCATAATGCTCCACCCTGTCTATATTTATGCCTACATTTTAATATACAACCTTCTAAGCTCTCTGTTAGGCTGTCTAACCTCTCATTTCCTTTCCTCCTATTTTTGGGTTTCACATTACCCTTTAAGCCTGTATATTCTTTGGGTAATTTAAGCTTCTCTCTACCCCCTTTTAAATCTTTCCTTGAGACCTATGTTTTAAAATAAGAACTTTCATCACTGATCTCTTACCATGACTTTATTGCACCTGACCCATTTTTATACAAAACTCTACCAAAGTCTATCTGTACTGTCAACCAAAGGTTGTGTGCCCACCAGCTGCTCTCTGGATAATCATCTCCAAAGTTGATGACAGCTGAGATTCTCTTGGAAATGTACCCCTCATTGAGCAAAGGCACAAAGTCCTTTCTGAATCTGGGTCAGCCATGTTGTGAATGTATAAAACGAAGGATTACAGTGTAGTGGATTTCACTGGCTCTGTGACCTCTCACTTCGCTAATGAGGTGTGGACCTGGTCTGAGAGATCTCTGGATAGGTCATCACTATTTCTAGGCTAGTCCTGAGTGATAGCAATGCTGCATAAAAAAGGAACAACAGCAGAAGAAGAAGGGACAAAGGGGAGAGAAGGGACAAGAATGGCATCCCAGGCTCCCATTATAGTCCTCTTTCAAAGCAAGTTGTTTTTTCAGTCTTTCAGTTTGTTTGTTAGTTTTTTAGGTTTTTGTTTATTTGTTTGGAAGTATTAAAGCCTGGTATTAAGTCAGCCAATAGAAATGAAAATTAGGATTTCCATTGACTGTGTAGAAGAACAGAATAAGACATAGGCAGAGTACAATTAAATAAATATAATTGAATATGGATTTTCTAGCAATTTTTTACTTTTGTTCATGCTATCTGACTAACATGATGGCATAGAAAATGTACTCAAGTAACCATTTTTTAGGTTCATTCATACAGCAAACATTTATTGATTATTTACTATGTGCCAGGTATTTGCTAGGCATTTGTGATACAGAGAAAAAAGAAGCACAGTCCTTGCCCTCAAGGAGCTCACAGTCTAGCAGAGGAGACATATAAATGAATCACTACAATACAATGAAATAAGTGCCAGTCAAGGTATCTACAAGGCACTAGAGGAGCAAAAAGAATGCAGCTTGTAATTAAGCCTGGTGAAGTCAGGGAAGCTTTCACAGAAAAAGCAACAACTGCAGGAGGAGAGACAATACTTCATTAGGAAGACAAGGGAGGGTATGGATGCAGAAAGACATTCTAGGCTGAGGGGAGAATAGACACAAAAGCAAGGAAGCATAATAAAACATGGCATGGCAGAGAACCACCACGGGTAGTTCCATATGGCTTGAATTACATCTGTATATGAAGAACTGGTAACATATGAGGTTACAAAGGGAAGAAAGTTCTGCATGTGAGACTAAGAAATGGAACTTTTTCCTAGAAGCAATGAGAAGGCACTAAAGAAATCAAGGCATGGTCAGATCTACCCAATAGATCAGCCTGGATGGAGAATGGTTTGGAATAGAGATGAGACTAGAGGCAGGGAATCAGGTAGATGGATTACCCAGCAATCCAGGAGAGAGATGCTCATAGACACTCGGAAGACAGTGACGGTAAAGAGGTAACAGACTGGAAAGATACTTAGGAGAAAATTTGACAAGAACTGATGTTGATGGCACAAAAAAAGCAAAATCACCTTACAACTGAAACAAAATGAAAAAAGACATGCATTCAGAAAATACAGCCAATAGCCCCAGTCCTCCCTTCCTTCATGTTCCCATCGTCCTCTGAAAGCACCGCATCTGCTGGGCATGAAGAAAGGAAGAAGAGCCAGAGAGTACATATGGTCAGATTTCTCGAATTCAGACACCACTAACTTGGAATGTGCAACAGTTCAAACAGATTGTGACTCTTATTGAGTAAGAAATTCAGCCTACTTTCTTCCTCTGTGTCTTTTCAAGCCTTTAGTCACCAGTAACAGGAATCCAATCTAAAAGCAGTGGCTTCTTCCAATCAAGTGCTTGAAGTGCGGTAGACAGCTGCTTACATGGTGGTATCTGAGGGGCACCCAAATATATGTCCCCCACCCAGGGACCAGAAGGCCTGGGATCCAAGCATTAGTGATTTGTTCCTTTGAGATGAGGCTCTGGTGCCTCCAGACTCCTATTTTACAAGGGAATGCTTCCTGAGATAGGTAGAACATTTAGTCACTCTAAACTCAGTGAGATTTTGGTTGATTATAATGCCTTTGGCTTTGATAGAAGGGACGAAGGCAGTGTAAGAGGGTTATAGGTACCTGTGGAAGAAGCTGGTGCAGAAGGGAAGACTGAGATAGAAGGTAACATTAAGATCTTACTAAAGAACAGCCCTGAAAGCACGCAAGAAACCAAGATTCATAAAGAATGCCTTCCACTTCCAGTTCCAGCAAATCATATTTGTGCCTTCTTGTACCTTAAATAACGTCTGTGTTTTAAGTTTATGACATGCTATTGGCTAGTGAAGGCCTCTGATGAGTCACAAGCTTTTCATGGGCCTCATACTGCTCACGGCCAAGTCAAGTCTTCAATGTCATTAATTCGAAACTATGCTTATAAGCACATTCTCTGAAACTATAACTCCAACTTTTCACTCATTCAGGCTGACTTTGTCTTTTGTAACTCCAAATTATGGAGATTTAACTATATTTGGATAATATTTATCATCCAAGTCACAAGTGACAGCAGATCAAGACTCAGACTCTGACCTTGAAGAGTCTCCTCTATGACTCAAGAAGGGACATAGAAGCTATCTGTGAATACTTGATTACAGAGGTTAGATTAGTGAGCTGAAAAAAGAAAATCAAACAAAACTTTAAAAATTACTTACTTCACTTGTTTGGAGAATCGTGAACTTTGGCAGTTTAGTCTTTGAACTGGCTGAACTGGGTTTTCCATCCAAGAGTGATCCAAATGAGAGATTTCCAAAGCTGTTCTCGAATTCAATGGATGGTTTCAGTGTTGGAGAGATATTGGCTGCCTGGTCTTGGCCATCCATGGGTCTGACATATGCAGTCGGCTTCTGCTGGCCCATGCTTGTTTTGCAGGAAAGCCCTGGTGGGAAGCTTTGAACTGAAAGACCACTGCTGGGAGCTAACAAAGAAGAGGCAACTAGGGGAGACCCAGGCGCTTGCACTGTGAATTCAGATTCTTCTGGCATGTTGGATTGAAAAATTTCTTTGAAAGGATCCTCGCCACTGGACTTGACATTACTGTCTTCCTTGGCAGATGGGTTTGACTCTTGAATGGTTTCAACTTGAGGCTGCTCAGCTGGGTAGACAAAGAAGTCTTCCAGTCTAGCTTGGGCTTGGTCTTGTGTAGAAGTTTGCATCTTGTTGGGCTGACTACCAGCCTGGCTAGCATTGTGACTATCTCGTGGCCAGTCAGGTTTGGATTTCCTGTTGCTGTGTATCAGAGTTGAATTCAGTATCACGACAGAAGGTGGAGGCATCATTGGTGCCGAGGGGTGAGTATTATCCTGGTGAGGTGGGATCATTCGGTTCTTTTGCTCTGGAAAAAAGCTTGGTTCATTTTTGTTGGTGGGAGTCTGGGGCACAGAATTCTTTGGGATTCCCACTAGATGATTCTGATTAGAATGGTTAGTTAGTAAATCCTTCATTTCATCATAGTTTCCCAGCGTGTTCTGGACTCGGTTGGCAAGTGCATCACCTTTGTTTGTCTAAAATAACAAAAAGATGGGGGTGGGAGGAGAGAGAATGAATAGGTTTGTGTTTCCTAATGCTAATGTTTCAAACAGATGTCCTAAGTAGAATAGCATAGAGGGATTTAAAAACTTCTCATGCTGCCATATAACTTCATACTTTGCATGTGCTATGTCAGAAAAATGAATCAATAACGCTATTGAAATTGTCTTTTGGAATGAGCTGTGTGATTAGCATTTATCTGTAACCTGGCCTGTCCTTAAATTAAACATGCTTTTTGAGAGAAAGTCTTCAATTATATCACTTATGAATTTTATTAGCAAAAAACAATTGGGCCAGATGAGGTGAACTGTTAGATTCTACATTGGCTGTAGCAACTTCTGTTCACTGACCCTTGGAATTATAGTGAAATGTTCAACTTATATCTGCTCTTGATACGTCAGCCCTATGTACTACATTATACCATAGAAAAGGCTTAGCCCTTTGGATAAGGAAGCCAGTTAAATCATGTTCTCATTCAGTTTCGAAAAGGCATGGGATTAAATAACCTCTAATTGAGCTAACTTATGACTAAAACAAATCTAATTCCTTTTAATCAAAGAACTATATAAATTACTGGTGTCTGCCTACATATTCTGTGGGCAACTGTGTATACATATTGATGATTCATACTTATTTACTTTGAAATGGTACAACTGTTCATCAATAGTGACTCAAGCTCTCCTATGTCTTTTCAACGATTTAGAAAAATGTATTCAAGAATTTAAACTGTTGCTTACATAAATCAAAACAAAGTCAGATATCCAAAGTAATGTTGGCAACGAAATCAGTCTAAGGACAATCATCATTGAGGTATACCATTCCCTGTGGGATATACTTAATCCTATTAAAGTGGCTGTGACTGTTCTTAAAACAATTAAGCTCCTGCAGGATTTTTTGTCTTATAAAAAACACAGCTTTCAGAAGTTAAAAAAAAATCGTTGATAGCTGTATACTTGGAAATGACTGCTGAAAGCTCAAGTACTCATCTAAGAAAATGATTTTTTATTATTTTCTGTATCTGTCAAAGTTGTTATGAAAATAAGTTGCTGAATTCAGAAGAGCAATGGACTTATTTGTGCTTCAGTTGTTCTATTTTGGTCCAAGATGTTACAACAAAAGAAGGCTACCAACATCCAGAGAGCTACCTGGCAGCAGGGCCAGTGGATGAGGAAGACACCCAGCCTGTCCTAGGAGCCATAAGCAGGCTCTCCATGCACAGGAGGGCATGACCAACTCCATGGACGTGTACTCTCCACTGAAGAGAGATATTTAGCATCTAGGGTTTCTCACACACGCTAACACAGCTCAGTCTCCTGGAGTACACGGAGTGTGGCTGTTCCAGTCTACTATCCCAGTGTGACTTTCAGGTGTATGGCTGTGTGCTGTTCTCTGTATGTGAAGATGGGAGAGTGTGCAGATGAATGGAGGGTGATGTGCTGGAAATGGATGACATTGCCCAGGGAAAGAAAATGTAGAATGAGAAGACAGAGCATGGGAGAGAAGTCTAGGGGACATCAACTCTGAAGAAATGGTGAAAAGAAGAGGAGCCAGCAAAGTACACCAAGAAGGACACTTAGAGAAACAATCAAACCCAGAACATTGGCCTCTTATAATCTCCATAGACTGTAGAGATTATTCAACTCACACCATGTGTTACAGCGGATTAGACACTTCCAGAGAAATGAGAGCAGTTCGAAAAATATGATTTTAAAGATTAAGGAGAAGTATGCTAATTGTATGCTAAGAGAGATCTGTAGGGGTGGGGAATTTCAGAAATCAAATATATGCTAATTTTCATTTTCTTACATTCAAGAACATTTATATGGCATCACAAGCAGCCCTGGTGATGAATTAGTGATTAAACAATTAACATTCCATGTAATCCTCAGCTGAGTAATTGCTCCATTTTCTGAAGTTCTTTCGAAAGGCATATTTAATAGACAGAGAGAGTAGAAATCACTTTTATTCCTTGAAAGTCCCTAGGTTTGTCAATTTTAATGGCAAAAATTATTTTTCCACTAAGGCAAGAATCAACTCATTGTATACAGCAGTCTCTGTTAGCAGATTTGCACAATGACCCGTTTGGACAGCAGCCACAACCAGTCTATCTATTCAATCCCTAAATTCAAAAACAAAGAGACTTCATTGTTCACAAGACCCAGGAGGAATTTGAGGCAAGCTTTAAATACTTGCTTTAAATACTTGCAGGGTTGTTCTGGCCCCTCAAATGGTTTACCCCTTGAGTCAGATGATTGCCTCATGGACAACAATATCAGACTATTTTCATGAATCTGACCCTTTTAAATGCCTTCATTTAGATTGTCTTATTTAATGAGTTGGGATATGCCTTTTTCCACCAGAAAAGTAATTCTGAAATATTTTTCCCCTTTTTGCTTAGCTACCAGGAAGCTCAGTGTTTGATTTATTGTTCCTTTCATTGCAACAACTTTGAAAAGACAGCTACAGAATCAGAACTTTGCCCCAAGGGGTCACAGGGAATGCCACAATACTGCAAAGCCCCGACAAGACATTCACTATCTTTGCACCACTAACCAACAGGGCTCAAGAATCTCCAGGCCCATTTGATTGCAAACAAGCTAGTCCCAGGTCCGTTCCTATTTTAGCAGGAAATAAAAGGAACATGCTAACCTAGCCTTCAATAAAGAGAACCCTGGTAAGGTTTTAATGTCTCTTAATTTACCTTTACTGTTTAATGATCTGGTTTTTGACACAAGCTTCAGAATTTTTTTCCCTCTCTAGGTTATAAAATCTGCTTGAAAACACAGGAGTTTTCTATACTAGCATTTGATTACTCAAATAACTCTCATTTGGATCACTCTTGGATGGACAACCCAGTACAGCCAGTTCAAAGAGTAACTATAAGCTGCTATTTCTTTCAAGCTAGGAGAACTCCTAAATTGGTCAATGTCTTAAACTGTCTACACAAATAAAATTAGAGGAGAATTCTTATTCTTATTCTTATTCTCTGAATAAGTCTAGAAAATCAATTTCCTACACATATACCACCATTATAATTTATTTTCTTGCATAAGGTATGAGCTCTTAAAGGTCAGATACCACCTTTTATTCATTTTCAACTCCTCAGGACATAGCATCACGTCTGTTACATATTAGATACTCAATACACTGTTGTTGAATTGAACAGAATCAAATTTATCATTCATACCCTATCAAAATAGAGGATTTGCAATGACTTGGAGTAAAGGTACATACATAGAAAAGCAAAAGTCAAGTCAACATGTTTACTATGAGTGAAAATAAAGTTGAATTTTGAGCTTCTTGGTAGCTAAGGCAAAAAAGGAATTCTTTTTGATGGAAGGAAATATATACCCATTCATTAAATGAGACTCCTGGTTATCTGATACTACAATGTGAAATGGAATTCCTTGCAATGATTCATTTACAAGAAAATTTGAACAATAAAACTTTTTTGTCTGCACCAATTTCACAGAAGAGATGAAGAAGTTCTTAATGTGGCTTTTATGATAACCAAAATGCAACAGCACTGCATTAAAGTCTAATTCGGAGAAGGCATGTCTGCATGGGGACTCAGAGCTAGGTTAATAGCTCCAGGTGTGTGGTTCTCTTGCACACTAATGATATAGGGGTGGAGTTATGATAACCTGTAGGAATGGAAGGATGCCATCTCCATTAGACTAGCTTCCTCATAGGGCAATTGTCTGAGGGACTTGTGACTGTAACTGCACATCAGACAGTTCAAGGCTGAGTTCCCTGGCAACACTTTCTGAATTGCTGATTGAAGGAAGATCCATATGTTTTGTATAACAGACTTGCTGTGGCTACAAGTAAGAATTACCATGATCATTCATAAGATAAATGCTGGTAAATTCAAAACACTCATGAGGTACGGTTAGGCACGGGGGATACATAGACATAGCCTCAAGAAGTCCACCATTCAACAATATTCAGATAATGTACAGTCCAGGTCAACAGAATAAACTCCCTGCCTGTCCCCATTGGTGGGTAACTATTAACCAATTTTTCAAGTTCTCAACATGTAGAAATGACTTCCGTTGGGTAGAAAACCCAGTGGACCTGAAATACATTTATATACACCTGCACAGTTTACTCTCATTATGCACCATAGCAAATTCTGATGCACACTAAATGTTCTTTTTCATCCTCCAGAGTCTTAGTAATCCTATTAAGGAGCAAGGTATTCTTGGCAGTCTTGAACATTGTAAATATGGCAAAAGTGAAATTCAGCCATTCAGTCAATTATAGGTTTCTTTCAATATGGCCAGTTCTTTACCTCCCATTCTAGATAAATGGTTGATTCCTTAAAGGTCACCTCTGTGGCCATTATTTTCTAAGTAATCACAATTCCTCCATCATCAAGGAAATACATTTTCCTAGCACTTTCAGGCATAAATTATATGTCTGATTTGTGGCTCGTGACTAACAGTACTCCTTCATTTAAACTTTCTGCCTCTCATTACTTCAGGAAATGCAAAGTTGCCTCAGTTTGTGTTTAACGCTATCTACAAATCAGTAATACAATCACATTGTAAGACTAATGTGCTAGGGGGCTATTGTATCATGGTATTTCTTCTTAATAAAAGTCACAAAATAATTTCAGTTTCGAGGTTCATTTTTTCCTTTTATTTCATTATGGTTAATGTATATAATTTAGAAATTTTCCTTAATTCTAAAAAGCAGTTTTATAGTTAATGCTCTATGCTGTAAGCTATTTCATTTTTTGCTCTAATTATAATAAT
This sequence comes from Solenodon paradoxus, assembly GCA_004363575.1. Lineage (NCBI taxonomy): Eukaryota > Metazoa > Chordata > Mammalia > Eulipotyphla > Solenodontidae > Solenodon > Solenodon paradoxus. The sequence goes on along the minus strand of RJWH01003327.1, from coordinate 118,867 downwards.
GATAATACCTTGAATTTGTATAACATTTTCCAAATGTCAAAGCAAGGTTTTCTGGATCATTTCACTTGATCCTTACAACAACCACATGAGTCCACAGAGTAGCTCTGGTCTCAATCTAGCTTCTATCCACCCTAATCCAAATGACCTTGGGTAAGTCACTTAACCTCTTTGTACCTTGGCTTCCTCATTCTTATAGACCTTATAAGAGTTACAAAATGTTTATTTTTATTACTATTATTGTTGTTACTATTATTATTATCAGGTACTGTTATTATCATTATCAAGTATCCCTGTTCACTTCAGAGATGAGGAAACCATAGGTCAGAGAAAATGAAGAATTTTCTCCAAAGTCATACAAAAGGTAAAGCTTAGTAGATCTTCTGACTCTGTCAGAGGATGCACAACTTCATGTTACAGATGTGGAATCACCCAGAACTAGGTCTAGATTTACCTGTACAAGGATATAAAGCTGCAAAGAGGCCACCTCATCTCAATGTGCCCCAAATTCCTCATGGGAAAATGCATGTTCCATTTGTAATAAGGACTAAACAAGCACATGTATAACAGCTCTCAATTCACTTTAGTTTCTCATCACTCCCAATCTTAACCACACTAAGCTAGACATATAAAGTGGTTTCACATTTTTCAAACACTTTGAAGAGCTCCTTCTCAATCACATAGCATCAACTTGGATTTTAAAGTTATATGCTACAAAAACTACCCCAGGAGTTACCTGCCAACAACCAAATAAATCTAGGGGAGGTTAACATTCTTGCCTTTCTAGGAGTGGTAGAGACAAGGCAAAGAAAGGAAAAGAATCAGCCAAGAACATGAGAGATTGCCATTTCTTCTTTCTGCCAAGAAAGGGCAGTGAGTCCCAGGGACTGGTGGTCATTGGCTACTTTATGAACTTCAACACTATTGGGCAATCAGTCAAGCCATGTCTTAGGCTTTAGAGTCACAGAAGTTTCCTGAAAGTCCCAATCCACCACCAGGAATTTTGATTTTTAATTTGATAAACATTCCCCACACAACCCTAAAGAAAAGTTGTGTTATGCCTTTGTCTCTACCAGTGGACCATGAGTCAGCTCTAGAATTCCCATTGCTTTTGGAACATGCAGATACTCCAAGGGTGTCCACACAGTCCAGGTCTGGGGAGTCTTTGGACGAGCACATTGGTTTTCGGATTATAATATGGTGGAAAACATAGGCATGCTTTCTGGTGATCTCACAAGAAATGCTGAATATGGCTGCAAAGGAAGATGACAGCTGATCATCAAAGTAATGGTGAAATAATGACCAGGTCATTGACTGATGGCATTCTTCCTTTTCTTCATAGCCTTGACTCAAGACTCTTCTTTGTCAAGAAACCTAAAGGCAACAGACTACTAACCACACAACAGGTCTGGCATTTTCCTAGATTAAATGTTCCCATCTGTGTCTCTACCTTATGCATCCTTGTCATATCAAGACAGTTGGCTTTTCAAAACTTTTGACAGAGTTGGTAACAGGATTTGCAACTGTCTACTCAAAAATACATTGTTTACATTTAAAAAGAAATGTGCATCTATATAACAGTCCTTGTTAACAAGAGATGCTATTTACCTTCAAAGTATAAGACCATTATTAATTCAATAGGACTTAAAATTATAAAGACAGAATAAAACCAAGGATTCTACAACTCATAATAGTGTTGAACATGGGGTAGATGCTGATTTTTAAGAATTTTTCCTTTGAATAAAGCTCATTTTTCTAACCTATCCAAAGATAAGATGCAAAGATCGTCTGGTTCTTCCTCCTTCTTGAAAAGGGACAAAGTAGATCTTATCCCTTGACCTCCCTCTGGAAAAAACAAAAGCCACGGCTTCTTGACCTTCTTACATATTTCCTTCTACTTTCCTGATTTGCTCTCATCCTAATATTCCATTCCCGTTTTCTTCCCCAAGACTCACTACTCTTCAAATGCTCTTGATTTTTTTTCTCTTTTCTTATCTCTGGAACTTTGTTCTACTAATCATCACCTCTCATTCCTATATCTTCAACTCTTTGTCTATTGACATTGATTCCTTCCCATCAATCTTTAAATCTATTCACATCTCTCTCATTTGAAAGAAAAAAAGCTGTCTTCCATATAATTTCCTCCCCTTATATTCTAAAGTATCTTCCTTTCTTCCTTCCCCATACAAAAACTTTGCAAGATCAAGTCCATATTCACTGTCTATTTCACTACTTCCTGTGAACTCTCTTGGCAGCTTGGCTTCCCACAAATAAAATGATTTTCCCTAAGGTCACTAATTACCCCTTAACTGGCAAATCCAACCACCGCTTTCCATTCCTGACATTTCCTGACCTCACTGACATATGTTACAGGCAAATCCCTCTTCCATAAAGTTCTTTGTTCCCTTGCTTTTTATGAAATTTTTGTCTCCTAGTTCTCTTCCTGAATCTCTGATCATTCAATTAGTTTCTTATCCTGGCTTCTTCATTTATCACCTGACATCTCAAACTCAAAAATGTTCAACATGGAATTATTTTTCTCTACAAACACCAATACTATTATCCTCCTGAACAATCTGTTAATTATACAACCATCTTCTCAACTCAAGAATTTTAGAATTATTAATCCCTATCCCACTCTCCCTGAATCCAATCAGACACGTAGTCCCATCATTTCAACTTCCTTGCTCTACCTTAAATCCTGACTGTCATGAACTCTTCTTAATCAATGATAATAGCTTCTCTGTAAGCCTCTAGTTTTCCCTCCCTCAACCCACTCTCCACACTTCCAACATCATCATTCAAAATTCTTTGTCTGTCCTGGCCATCTGCTGGCCTAAAAACTTATAATAACTACTCTTCATGTATAGAACAATGCCCAAACTCCTTGGTATGAGGTATAAAGTCTTCATTAATGTTTTCTTTACCTGGCACTCTAATAGTCATCATTTAGTCATCGCCTCACTCATTCATGAGAGAAAGTGACTCCTAAGGCAACGGCTATGTTTGAAACAACTTTGTACACGAGTCTAAGATATAACTAACACATAGTGGGTCATCAATAAATGCTACTTAAACTAATCATATGCTGTACATTCACAATTGGCATATAAATTAAATCAATTAAAATTGGAAAAAAGTTTTTTTAAGAAGTATACTATTATTGACAGACAGAAAACTGGTAGTTTAAGCAACCTAAGTCTCCTTGTCAGACTTACCAAAATTGGACAAAACTTGAGTATTTAATCAGAAACTATTTACTTCTTCTGATCAAGGCAGCAAGACTTATTTCATCAGCCACCAATCCAAACAGCTTATTCTCTATCTCCAGGGTAATATTTTGGCCTATGCCATTCTCAGTAAGGACTTTCCTTTTCCAAAAGTTATTGTCCCCCAAATGCTGCTCTTTTAAAAATCACAACTCATGAAAATTTTCTCTATTGTTGTTTTACCTCTTACATTGCTTTTGTTTTATTACAGAAAATTACACAGCTACTAGATTTCAATAAAAAAAAAAAACCAATCAACTGCCAGCAATTCAACAAGATTCTTCCTCCAATTTCGAGCCCAAATGGAAAGTTGAGGGGCTGTCACTGTGCAATCAGTACTTGTAGACATAGCAGTATGATAGCTATTAGAGCAACAAATTGGTCAAAATACCATCAGAAAAATCAACCTAGCTACACTACTTCCTGTGGTTGAGGCAGTCTCCTAAGCCATGATTATTATCCACCTGGAAAAACAATGATTGGCTTTTCTTTTTCTCCTGGAACAGTGATAGTCAAAAAACATTCCAACCACCCAACAGCTGCTAACAACCTAAAATGAAAAGGAAAGCAGTGGCCTTGCACTGGATGGCATTGATTGGAAGGAGAACTAGACATTCTGATGAAGTCTTCAGGGGCTGATGTGCTAATTATCCAAGTGGAAGAAAAGATCAAGGGGAAGAGCTTATGTAGGAATTGTTGGGCAGTAAAGAGCTCTTTGGAGATAGGAAGTATCCCAAGTCCTTTCCAGATCTTGCTGTGCTCCCCACAGAAATGTGTCTCTGAAGACTTCCTCAGAAACTTGCAATTGCCCCAAAGATAGTGTATGCATGTGTATTTCGTTTGTCAGCTATATTCTCCTAGAAATGATTTGGGTGCTTTAAAAATATATTAAATGTTGATTAGTGCGTTCAGAAACCGTAACAAGCAACCATTTTCCAGAAAGATAAATTACATACATATTCGGCTACCTTGTAGGGCTCCCCAAAAAGATCAAAGCCTGAAGAAAAGAGATCGTCTTCTTGCTGGACCTCCTGATTTCTCCGCTCCCATTCCCTTTTTTTAAGTGCATTACGGTCTTGTTCATAGTGACTGATAGGAAGAGAAAAAGACAAAGGAGAAAAAGATTAGTCATGCAAGTCATTCATATCTCCTTGTTATCAAGAAGAAAGAAAAACACACACAAGCCAATGCTACCCAGTTGATCTTGCTCAGGGGACCTGGAATCCTTATCTTTATACCCTGGGCTCTAAGGTCCCAATCAGTTCTTTAGAATAAAGAAGAAAACACCAACTGCTTATAAGACATTGTACATGGGGCAGAATCCTCTTCCCGTGTCTGAGTTTGATTACTATAGGCAATCACAAAATCCTTCAGAGTCAGTCTGATGTAGAGGTACTGAATTCAAGTTGCATTGTGCTGCCAATTGTATAGGGCTAAAAAATTCACAGAAAGTCTGTTCTGAGAGAAAGCAATGCTCAAAGTATGGAGTTGCAGATAAACTAGAATTCTGTCTGAGCCTAGAGCCAGAGTTAGCCTGCTTTAATGACTTCAAGGGAGAGTTTTAGGCCACTCTTGGAAGTCCACACAGAAATCAAGTCAAGCACTCACACCCCTTTGTGTGCTGTTGCTGCTGCTTGTCACCCGGTGACTGGAAGCCTTTTGGGGAAACTCTTCACAAAGAAATGGATGTGGCTACAACAACAGACTACTAACAATGAAAGGTGTCAAAAGCTTTGTGCGACCTTAACTTAAGGCACACATGTTTTATAAGCACTAGCTACCTCTGGTTCTCATCACATTTCAGGATTTACCATAGGAAGGTCAGTAAAAAGGTTCCAGAAAACATGTAGAGGTCTTTGGAATTTATAGAATGGTTTGTTTCCATATTAATAATTATTTTCTCCATTATGAGAGATGGTGCCTATTAAACTTTAATCTCCAAATTTTATAGTAGTGGATGTCATTTTGTTGATTGGATTTTCCCTTGTCTTTGATTGTAATCTTACCCAAAGAGAGTATATAAAGCCTGTGCAAATTTAAATTGTATAAATAAACGTATATATAAATATACAGCCTAGCAGGTGCTGCATAAATGTTGCTTCCCTTTCCCATGTTAATATTGCCATGTTAAGAGGTAATTAGATAATCGACATGCAAATGAACATAATAGCTAAAGGAATTACAAGAGATAGAAGAGTACTGTCAACAGGCTTCGAATACATCCCAAAACTTAATGCCTATCATTGGTAGCCTAGTTTGCTCATGAGTATCTTAACCTTCATTTACTAAATAAGAGCACAGAACATGAAATATCCATAGCAGCTTCACTAGGCCTCGATGTACATGGAGTGTAAGGTGCTACTGCACTTAACCAGCCATCTTTCTCCACCAGAACCGTTGAACGGACACATTCAAAGCGACTTTGATAGCCTTATCTTCTGGCTAAGGAACCACCTCATTTCTCCATCTTAAAATAATGCCAGCATTCACGGGATGTTTAAATGTACACAATGCTTTCATAGTACAATGTCGGCTACATAATCGCTTTTCTAGCCACTCATGAGCACACTCAGTAAATGTCTTCACTGTTGGAGACAAAGAACTGCTGACCTACCCAAAACCAGAGCCACACAGCTGGGCCCTGCCCAATCCAGAAAGACATAGGTACTGGAAGTCAGCTTTTCATTCAGAATCTCAGATGCTATCCACAGGCATTAAGTTTGCAAGCATCAATCCCTCATTTCCATTCACACATTGAGATCAGAACCCCACACAGCTGCCATGTGTGGCAGGATCTGTGTTGGAGGCTGATGTGGGATCTATCAGGCCTACTAACATCTCCAGTCCATGAAGAGCAGGGCAGCAGACTGCCTCAGCACTGTAGCCTGGCTGTGTCCATTGTCAATTTGTCAAAATGTGATCAAAATAGGCTGTGAGGAGTGGAGCTAAAGGAACAAGTGAAAGCACTGCTTTGTGGGGGAGGGGTTGTTGCACAGGAGAAAGATACTTTAATTTCTTTGCCTTCCATAGCAGGTGATTCTCCACACACCAACAGGAGCCAAAGTCTCAGGCTTCTGAGGAATGCGAGCAAGATGTCAGTTTTCCAGCTCTCTGTTTATTCCCTGCGCCTGACAGCCCGGAACGACAGGCCCATAGATCACACTGAATTCTCCCATGAAGAGAGCTGAAGTACTTTGGTCTCTCAGCTTTGCAAACTATCTTCCTTTTCCTCCAAGGGAAAGATATAATTAAAACCCTGAAGGAAAAAAGAGAGGGGTATGGGAGGGAGAAGCACAGAAAAGGAAGCTTATTTCAACCTGCATGACCACCCTTCGAGTGGCCAGCAGCCTGGACACTTCCAGGGTTTTCCACAGGGGTTGGATCGGTTAGGAGGCTCTTGGCTGCATTTTGCACCCGTTCATTAGCTACCAAATTCCAGATGAAAATTGAATAGCAGATTGAGTGTGTACATGGGTGTTATCTGTTGCAAGAAAAATTCCTGCTGCATTTTTTAACACATATAACAAAGAACAGTTAATTCTCATATCTCTGGCGAGAATGGATTTAATCTCCACAGAGTTCCACAGCTCTTGGAAGGCAACCAAATAGCTCCAACTTTTTCCTTTTTTGCTCAGCATGGTGTTGTATTGAAAGCTTCACACAGCGAGGTATAATGAGGAATGAACTACATGGTGATGAGGCTTTCACCGTGTAGAACGTCACTGATTTCTGACTGAAACCAAAATTACTAATTTGAAGCACCAGCTAATTAAAACCGCAGCTATGTATTTAGCCTCTTGTTATACCTACTGCAGTTTATAATTATGAGGACCTCTTCATCTACTCAAAGTTCTTATGATTCAGGAAGGTTGTGTTTGAACCCGTGAGAGCTGCATATGTCTGAAAGCACATGTCTGTGACCTGATGATCTGATGGTCCTTTATCCTCCCAGGCTTGTTTTCTAAAGGAGGAAAAAAAGGCTCCAAAGCTCACAAGACAATGCTCAAGCCCAACATTTGAATCAATACTCTATATGATTGATCCGAACAATTCAAGTATAAGTACATGGAGGGAGACAGGGTGAGGTGGTCCTATCGGCACACAAAGGTGACAGAGGTATCACATCTGGAAGTTGAACCCAAAAGCTCAACTCAGTTAGGATGTATTTCCAATTTTTTTTCTCATATGTAGCATGGGACTTGTCACATTATGGTCACAGGAAAACCACTAGACGGTCAAAACTAAATTTACTCGTAATGCTCTCTCTACAGTCTTGGCATCCTGGCTTCACTAGTTGATAAGAGCCCCCCCCCCACCCTCAGAAGAATACTTGTATTTTACTGCTAAGTTATTGACTGTGATGTAGGGAAGAGGGCATGAAGCTTCTCTCAGGGATGGGGCTTTGTGTGAGCTCAGACTTGACCCACCTGTCTTTCCCAGTAACAGACAAAGATGGTAAGGCCCTCCTCAGAGGAGGGAGCCCCTCTCATACGCAGCATCAAGGAAGGTGTGAGCCTGTCTTCCACCTTCCAATTCAAGTAACAGCTGCCCTAATGTTCTCTTTCTCAGGTACTTGCCTAGCCTCATCCTTATATCTGATCTTGAATGCAGGTAACTCCATTTTCGTCATTAGAAGCCACAGGTGCATTCCTGGGGCAATGGAACCCGGAGTGGAGAATCAGTGAGCTGGAAAAAGTTCAACAAGGCCATTTTCATCAGCTCATGGGGAGGCACACTTGGGTGACATTGTGAGCCAATCTTTCTGAACGCAGAGAGGAGGAAAGGGAGCTCAGGAAGGTAATGGAGTCCACAGCATATTGGTGGCAGAAACTAGGAGGCAGGACCCCCATTTTCCAGTTCCCAAGCTAGTTCTCTGCCTGATACCTCATGGTTGGTCCCTGTACCGCCTCTGTTTCCATCATGTTCAAGAATAAATACCAATCTTATTTGCACTTCTTTGGTTAACTTTCCTTAGAATTGTATTTTATTAGAAATCATCAGCAGATAAAACTGTAGGAATTTTATTTGAATTTGAATATTTTAAAAAAGCTATTAGTTTCCTTACACCAAAACATACATATCCTAAAGGGGCTGTAAAAATTAACTACATCTGCGGGGAGAACCTGAGCGAGGGAGACTTAAGCCAGTTTTAAGTCCATTCGGTTTGTATATTTCATGAGTTTTAATAATCATTGCTTGCTTAACTTGGTCACTTACAAAGCTAGTTGGAGAAATATGTGTTTTAAACTCTGATATTTTCATATGACAAGCTTGTTTAAAAATATTGCTAATTAATGCAGGATTTGCTGTTGTAAGAGAGTACATGAAGGCAAATGATTCAGTCTCGCTTGTTTTCTAATCCAACTTGCACCAAAGCACCTTTATTTCGGGGAATATATTATTGTAAAAGCATAAAAATGCATATTTAATTCATCCAAGAGAGAAAACATCAGATATAATTCACTCCTTGTAGTTTTCCAGAATGAATTTCTGCCTTCGATACAATGTATAGCTACTTAAACTTCCAACCTGATCCCGTGTTCCAAGGGTGCTTGTTTTCAATGCCCAGCAATGTTTTGAACAGACCTAATCAAAAAGAAAATCTCCGTTCTTCAATAACTTTGAAATCAGTCACAAATGATGAGTGTTCCCCTCCCAATATCCATGAGCACTTGAATGTGAATTGCTAAATTTGAAACTATTTTTCAAAGCCAAAAAAATAGATTATTATTTTATTATTTTACATATTTAGAGAAAACACACAAGAAAGAACCTTGGAGCTGGAGATGTGACCATGGCCTTGAAAAGGGGTTTCTAAAATCACTGCAACCTTGAAGTTCTATTTAGGCAGCAGGGCTCATTGGAACTTTGCTTACAACAGCGCTCTTCAGAAAATGACCTCTCCTCATAGACACTTGCTCTCATTACAAACATCAACATGGACATGAAAAGTAGAGAAAAGACACAAAGACATTTACTTTAGACATCTGGCACCTTCCCATTCAGCCATGCCAGTTCTTTTAAGTCTCAGGAAAATGGGCCACAGCCTATTCTTAGAGTTCTCTTAGAGCGATGCTTTCTAAATGATGCAATACCAATATTCCTAGAAGCTGTGACAGGAAACAGGCTGAGCATTCCCTGGCAGAGACACCAGAGGGTATGCCATTCCCTCCACTTCTGAAAAGAAAAGATTCAGCTCACGTGGGAACCTCATTAAATTATCCTCTAGTGGAGTCACTGTTCTCATCTGGTTTGTCTCACCTACTCCCCTCTTCTCTTCTGCTCCCACTTTTTATGATAAAAGCTTTATTGACATATAATTCACATACCATTCAATTTGCTGATTTAAGCTATAGAATCCAGTGGGTTTCAGTATATTCAGTTTTGCAACTATCATCATATAACTTTAGAACACTTGCATCACTCCACAAAAGAAGTTCTGTCTCTGAGTTCTTAACCCCCATTCTTCCATACAGCCAAGCCCTGGATCAACCACAATATTTCTCTCTGAATGAATTTGCTTATTCTAGATATTGTGTTTACATCAGATCAGGCGATATGCAGTATTTTTGCCTGGCTTCTTTAAGTTAGCACAATGTTTTCAAGGGCCACATGTGTTTCAGCATGTGTCAATGCATCTTGTCTTTCATTAGCTGAATAATATTCCCCTGTATGGGCATTCCTGGCCCTACATCCCACCATGCTCATTAAGGGGATTCAATTGGTTAATTGATAATGACTTAACTGAACTTCTCTATCTCTCCCATTAGACTTTTTAGTCCTCAAGAGAAAGGTCTGTGGCTTCTACGTTACTTACAGCATGCTACAGGTAAACACAGCAAATCTTCCTTCATAAATAAGTAATGCCAGACATAGATATTGTGAGGAAAACACTTTTAGAAAGTATTGGACTTAGGCTTATACTTAGGAGAAAATTATTTTGACTACCCTGCCAAACTCCCCAAATGATGTTGCAATGCCTCTAACAAATACCAAATACTCAAGCTGCAAAGATCATTGAATCCATCTAGCACTGGTAAAAACCTAACTTTGCATGAACCAAAAAAAACAAAAATAAAAACAAAAACAAAAACAGGTACTGTTGTCTCTAAAGAATTTTCCACCATGTCTAGAAATGGTGGTTTCCAGATTCAGAAGATCTAGGATGCAATTCTTTTTCATATACAAGTTGCTTGATCTTTCAAAGCCTCACTTTCCTTATTTGATAGGAATAATCTTTCCGTTTCCTCTTCATGTGATTGGTGTCAAGGTTAAATGTGACAGTAAATGACAAACGTTTCTACAAACTATTAATGGCTGTTCACATATACTGGATGAGATCACTGCAGCCTTCATCACACCTCACCTGACACAAAACTTCCCTGCACATTAACTCATTGGCCTCTCAGCAACACCAGATAACTTACCAGGACAGGGATTATTCTTTCCATTTAGGATGGAAAAACAAGCCTCTGATATTCCCACAGCCTCTGAGACTTGCATCCAAGCACCACTCTCCTGATTCTTAACCTAGTGCTCTTTCAAAAATTCTGAGAAACCACTGCAAGACCCAACTATGCCAAAGATTTTGTATGTATCTTAACCAGTTCCCTTTACTCCACAAATATTGCAGCAAATGTTCATTGTTGCTGAGATCTAAAGTCTTTCTACTAGCAGACTTGGGTAAAGTGCATATCATTGGCTATCTTCTTAACATTTTTCTCTATAGAATTAAAAACAATCTTTGAAGAGAGGCACTCAAGTGGTAAATATATGGACTTGGTCCACAAATCAATACTGACATGCAGTTTAAGATGATAACTTTTTAATTGAAAATATTTTGAAATATTATACAATCTTCTTTAATCTGGTTCTCAATTTTAGTTGCACATGGGATGGGGAGGTCGGATAACTCCCTATGCCCAGTCACACGCCAGACCAATTGCATGAGAATCAACCAGGGTGGGTCCCAGGCAACCAATATCAAACAACATCTGGTCCTTGCACATGTAGGATCATTCATACATACATTTATTTAATGAACTCATTTGGGAGTGCCTCAATCTGGTGGATTTAACATGAAGGTAAAGCAGGAACCAGGCCCCTTTAGTGAACAATGCATCCTATCATGTAGAAATCGACATTGCTTGTATGTCAGCAGAAATGCCTTGAAGGTAAAAAGAAGTTATTACAAGAGTAGATTTCTCATACAAAACAACAACAGTGACACATAGAGCGACTCCTTGTTGGTTCCCCTTTCTATGCCAGGCACTCTACTAGGTATGCTATATCATCTTACTTCATTCTCACAAGAACCCTGATGTGGTACTACCATCTTCACTTTAAAAAATGAGGAAAGTAAGAGGCATGAAACCCAGGAAGGCTAACATGTCCGATATCACACAATCAGTAAGTGATGCAGGTAGAATAACCACAGAAGTGGCCTGAATTTAGAGACTACTCTCTTAGCCAAAGAAGGCAACGATCTTATGTAGAAGAGAAGAGACAGGCACATTCACACATTTAACTCTGCTCACACATCAGGCGTGATATGTCTGATACAGGGAATATGTTGAAATTCTGGACTCTGCAGAATACCATGACTTGGGAGGCTCTCTTGGAACATGGCATATAGATTCCTCTCAGAAAAGCAGCAACACAAGAAACTCAAATGTACATTGATTATCAACAATACTGTAAGACTGCACTCAAATTCCATCTGTAGAGGATTTCATATGAATGAAAATGTCACTTTTATATAGAATGGCCATGACTCTAGGAACTTAAAGGAGTCCCATCTGCCTTCAGTGGCATTCCACATATCAATAACATTCTAGAAGCCCATTAAAATTTATGTTTAAATGCAATCTTTCTGGCGAAATTAAATTCTGTTGTCCTCATACATGTAATTGTTGGCCAAGAGACACAATCAGATATCCTTGACTTTGAGAAAGGTGTCTGTCTCATCAACAAGCGTTTCCTCCCTCCTCCGCTAGGCAGTTCAGAATGCATTAACTAATCCTCTACAACCGTAAGTTTTAACTCCCTCAATCCCATGTGAAGTATGCCTTCCTCTTCCCTAGGCAGGTATCCCACTGTAAGAATACTCCGTGGACAATAAGAGTCTGAGTTTCTTTTCTGCTTTTGTAACATCTTCTGAGGTTAAGTGTCTGGTATCCACTTTTATAGAAAAGCAATTAGAAGTATTTTGGCTCCAACCCATTCATACAACATAAAACTTCACTAACACTTGTTATGGCTCAGTGACCCGTCGGTGACAGAAGCCAGCATCTTAGAAGCATCTTACATTCAAAGTCTCTAAGAAAGCTGTGAACTACATGATGCAAACCTTTTGAAAAATCCTTTCTGAAGACTAGCATGGACCTGGATACCACCAGGCAAGAAAATAAGCCAAGCATGAATAGAGTAAATGGATTTTTTTTTTTATAAATGTATGGCTTTGGAATTAGTTCAAAAATTAAAACTAGATAAAAATCCCAATAATATAAAACATGACCACTTCTAATCTTGGGAGCAACTACTCTAGTCTCTATGCCCATCAGAGGTGACCATGTTTATTATTTTCTTGTTTCTTCTAGTATTTCTTCAAGCATAATTTAGTGTTAACTTGAACTGATCTCACTTATACTTCTCTCTTGATCAGAGATGATGCTAAGGCTGAGCTTTAAAGAGCTACTAGATCTAAACTGTGATCTACGTTATGGAGATGCCAGTGTGCTTTTCATCATCTCAAACGAGCCCATGCATCCACGTGGAACAGGCAATGCCAAGGTCTGAGTTTTCAACATAGCTCAAAAGGACTGTGTGGTTGCTTTGAATGTTGCCTTGGAGTGGACACGAAGCCCTGCCTGGCTGCCCAAGGCTTAGCGTGGTCCTCTGCTACTGATGACCCTGTGTCCAGCCCTGGAGTGTCTTGGCACCATCATGGGTGCCACGTACCGACTCCCTACCTGTTGTTTCTGCAGCCATCCTACACAGAGCAGCTCTGTCTTTCCAATTAGGAAAAAGCTGCCTGAAGTATTTCCTCTCTGTGCCCATTAACTATCAGGTTTTTTTTTCCAAGTCAAAGTCTTAATATAACCTGCCTTCTCATAAATGACACTTTTAAAAGGTGTTTTATTTTCCACTAGCTATAAGCAAGACAGTTTCAATAACTACTTAATTTAAAATAATATTTTCTCAGAGAGAGTATTCTTAATGACTTTTAAACTGAGGAAATTAATACCCTTAACGAGCAGTGTCTAACTGACAGTTTTAAGCTGAGTGCATTTTCATGTCTCACCAAACCTTTTGCTCTGGATGTACTCACTAATTTTTACCCAGACAAATATTACCCCCTAAAGGCTCACCGTGGGACCCTTGCCTCTTTCCATGGCACACCAGCCTCAAGGAGCTCTGGCTGGAGCATAATCTGGGAGTATGCAATCAAGACTGCAGCATAGAACCACAGGCCAAAGCTGGCTCCTCCTGCCCGGCCCTCAGCACACTGTCAGGATGCCAAGCTGCTTCCCACATTTCACATGGAATTACAGTTTTAATTCTGCCCTGGGTTGCATTTCTCCCTTTTGCCTTGGTGTCCCCTACATATCCTCACAATTCAAATGCTGAGTTCTTGAACTCCTGCACCTCAAAGTGTAACAAATAAGTGAGAATAAGTTCAGATTGGATGAGGGTGGGCCACAAATCCAATATGGCTGATGTCCTTCATAGAAGTGGAAACCTGAGCACAGAGGTTCTCAGGGAGAAGGCCCTGTGAAGATGAAGGCAGAGATTGGGCGGGGCTTCTACAAGCCCTGGACTGTCAGAAAACCACCAGAATGACGAGAAAAGCCTGGAGCACATTCTCCTCCCTGTCCTGGAAGGAGCCTCCCCAGCAAAACCTTGATTCCAGACTTGGAGCTTCTAGAACTATGAGAAAATAAATTTCTGTTGTTTAAGCCTCCCAGTTGGTAGTGCTTTGTTAGGGCAGCCCCAGCAAGCTCATATACCCCCAGACTGCATTTCTGAACTAGTTCACAATAAAACATTGGGCCTCACTGCAGTGAGAGTGGATAATCAAGGCCTTCGGAATTATCTTTTTCATGCCAAATTACATGGTATACAGTCCTCGCCCTTCTACCCCAGCATAACCCTCCTCTGGCTTTCCAATTCATCTTTCTTTCCCCCTTTCCTGCGCTGTCTGAGAGAACTGCGGGTGTTAAATGTGTCACCAGAGAGGAATAACGCATTTCTGCTTCCTGTTTATCTGGAAGAGTGCCAAGCTCAGTGCTCAGGTCTCAATAAATATTTTTTGACTGATTGAATGAACAAATGACAGGCAAACATATTATTCCTGCTCAAGTTCAGTGACAAATGTTGACAAAGATATTAATTAATATATTAATAAATTTGTCTATTTAATTAAGAAGTGTATTAGATGCCCACATCACACCAGGCACCATGTTGGGTGCTCAGAAAAAAAAAAAAAGTATGAGCCTTCGAGAAATTCCACAGTCCAGAAGGAGAGCTAAGTGCATTTCAAAGTCATTGGAGTATCAGGCAACATATGCTATGGCCACAGAAACAAAGTGCTGAGGGAACATTCTCAGGGTGGCACCTGTCCCTGCTGGCCCTTAAGCAATGGAAGTGTTCATACTCTGCACTTCAGCTAGTTTAAGTACACATTAGCCAACTGGCACTAACAATGAACCCATGGGACCAAGATGGATGAGAGAACAAGAGAGCAAATACGCAACCACACTTGCTGTTTCCAAATGCCCATGGGATGTTGGACAAGTTTGGTCTTAAAACACTGGCAGGAAACCAGCAAAACTTTCTGTTCTGTGGAGAAGCTGGAAACTGAGAGGTGAAATGATTGTGTTCAAGGGCAAAACCCCAATTGAGCTGGTGATACCAACTGAGAGGAAGAGTCTCACAGAAAGAAATGGATGATTGAGATCAGCATGTTAATGGTGAGCTCATAAAGAATAGATGAGATTTCAAAGGGAAGCATTTATTGTTTCCTGTATTATAGCACATTGTCTCTAGATATGATTAGTTATCAGTCTCAGTTATCCAAAACTGGTATGAAATAAAGCGTTTACGCAGTTAGGCTTCATTGATGTCAGCTAGGGGAGCATGAAAATCTCCATGAAGGTAGGTAATTGATGTGTAAATCAGAGCTCAATCACTCTGTAATAGAAACGGTCCCGCTGAAAATATGCTTGTTGAATAAAATCACAGAGAAGCCAGAGGAAGGAGGGGGGAGGCAGGGAGGAAGGGAGGGAAGAAGATGATAGAAGGTTTATTTATTAAAAATGATGACTTGCCTAATTGCATTGGGCAGGATCTCCAGCACTATACTGAACAGTAATGGTGAAAGTGGACATCCTTGTCTTGTCCCTGCTCTTAGGGGAAAAGTTTTCAATTTTTCTCCATTCAGAACAATGTTGGCTGCCGGCTTGTCATAGATAGCTTTTATTATGTTGAAGTATGTTCCTTTTATACCTATTTTTGGAGGGTTTTTAACATAAAAGGGAGTTGAATCTTATCAAATGCTTTGTCCTTATCTATTGAGATGATCCTGTGGTTTTTGTCCCTTTTTTATTGATACAGTGTATCATATTTATTGATTTGCATATGTTGAACCATCCCTGCATCCCTGGAATAAATCCCACTTGACCATGGTGTATGATTGTTTTTCTATGTTGATGAACTCGATTTGCTAGCATTTTGTTGAGAATTTTTACATCAGTATTCATTAAGGATATAAGTCTGTAGTTTTCTTTTTTGGTGCAATCTTTATCTGATTTTGGAATCAGCATAATATTGGTGTCATAAAAAGTGTTTGGAAGTTTTCCCTCTTCTATTTTTTGGAATAGTTTAAGGATTGGAATTAATTCTTTGAATGCTTTGTAGAATTCGCTGATGAAACTGGTCCAGGACTTTTGTTTTGGGGAAGGTTTTTGATCACTGTTTCAATTTCCTTGCTTGTGATTGATCTGTTTATGGTTTCTAGTTCTTCTCTGTTTAGTTTTGGGATATTGTAGCTTTCCAGAAATGTGTCCATTTGTTCTAGGTTATTCTGTTTGTTGCCATATAGTTGTATGTAGTATTCTCTTATAGTCCTGTGTATTTGTTGTAATTATTCCTTTTTGATTTTTGATGCTATTTATTTGTGTTTTCTCTCTCCTCTTTTTTGTGAATCTGGCTAATGGCCTGTCTATTTTGTTCATTCTCTCGAAAAACCAACTTTTGGATTCACTGATTTTTTGAATAGTCTTTCTGATCTGTACTTCCCTGACTTCTGACCTAGTCTTTATTATTTCTTTCCTTCTGTTGGATTTAGGCTTTTTTTCCTGCTTTTTCTAGTTCCTTTAGGTGATGGCTTAGGTTTTTTATTTGTGATTCTTCCTGCTTTCTGAGGTAGGATCGTATTGCCATTAATTTCCCTCTTATTACTGCTTTTGCTGAATTCCATTGAGTCTGATACGTTGTTTCTTCATTTTCATTTGACTCTAAATATTCTTTAATTTCTTCCTTGATTTTCTCTTTAACCCATTGGTTGTTCAACAATGTGTTGTTTAATAGCTACTCTTTTGCAGTTTTCCTCTCTTTCTCCTTTTGGTTGATCTCTAGTTTGATACCATTGTGGTCTGAAGGGATGCTAGCTACATTTGATTTCATCATTTGAAAATTTGCTGAGACTTGTTTTGTGTCCCAACATATGGTCTATTCTTGAGAATGTTCCATGAACACTTGAGAAGAATGTGTGGTCTATAGTTCTTGGGTGAAGTACTCTGTATATGTCTACTAGGTCCAGCTCTTCTATTTTGTCACTTAAAGATCTTGTTTCTTTGTTGATTCTCTGTCTGGATGATGTGTCTTTTACTGAAAGAGGAGTAGTGAAGTCCCCTACTCTTATTGTGTTGCTGTCACTATCTCTATTTAGATCTGTTAATATTTGCTTGATATATCTGGGTGCTCTTTTATTGGTTGCATAAATGTTAATAAATGTTAAATCTTTTTGTTGTATTGATAACTTTATCATGATACAATGTCCATCTTTATCTTTTTTGTATTTTCTTTGGTTGAAAAACTACATTATCTGATATGAGTAAAGCTATTCCTGCTCTTTTGGATTCAGCATTAGCTTGGAGTACTGTTTTTCATCCATCCACTTTAAACTGTTGCTTGTCACTCAATCTAAGATGAGTTTCTTATAGACAGCAGAGCGTTGGGTTTTTTTTTTTCTTAATCCATTTAGCAACTCTATGCCTTTTTTATTGGCAAGTTAAATCCACTTACAGCAATTATTGACATTTGAGAACTTGCTACTGCCATTTTGATTTTTGTTTTCTGGTTATGTTCATCTCTTTGTTACTTTGTTATGTTTTTGGGAAGCTTTTCCTCTTTTGTTTAGCTAGTTAAAATTTCTTGTAGAGGAGGTCTCGTGGTTACAAACTCTCTTTGTTTTTCTTTGTTGGGAAAAACTTTAATTTCTCCCTCAAATTTGAAAGAGAGTTTTGCAGGATATAGTATTCTTGGCTGGCATTTTTTTGTCATGAAGTATTTTGAGGCATCACTCCATTTTACTCTAGCCTGTAGAGTTTCTGTTAAGAAGTGCAAGGTTAGTCTAATAGGAGTGCCTTTATATGTTATCTGCTTTATTTCCCCCTGGCTACCTTAGGAATTCTTTCTTTGTCTTGGATTTTTGATAGTTTCAAAATTATGTGTCTTGGTGTAGTTTTTTTTTTAGGATTTATGTAATTGGGTGTTCTGTTTGCTTCACTGACCAAGAAAAAAATATATAAAAGGTATCCAAATAGGAAAAGAAGAAGTGAAATTATGACTTTTCACAATGACCTGATAATACACATAGAGAACCCCAAAGAATCAAGTAAAAAGCTGCTAGAAGTAAACAAATATAGTAAAGTGGCAGGCTACAAAATTAATATTAAAAAATCTGTTGCATTTCTGTATGCCAGCAATGAAAATACAGAAAGAGAACTGAATAAAACAATATGGCTTACAATTTCATCAAAAAATTAAATACCTTGGCATAAACCTCACCAAAGAGGTGAAGAACCTATCCTATGAGAACTATAGGACATAGTTAAAAGAAGTAGGAGATGACACAAAGAAATGGAAAGATAATCCATGTTCATGAATTGGAAGACTCATCATAATAAAAATGGCCATATTGCCCAAGGCAATATATAGATTCAGTGTTATCTCCATCAAAATTCCAAAGACATTCTTCGCAGACATGAAACACAAAATAATGAAATTTATCTGGAATAACAAACAACCCTGGATAGCAAAAACAATCCTCAAGAAAAAACCCAACAATGGAGGAGTCATGTTCCCTGACTTCAAACTCTGCTGCAAAGCAATAATAATTAAAACAGCATGGTACTGGTATAAAGACAGAACAACAGATCAATGAAACAGAAATGAAAGTCCAGAAATAAATCCACATATATACGGACATCTAATTTTTGACAAAGGAATTGGGCAAGGACAGCCCCTTTAATAAATGGCGCTGGGAGTACTGGTCAGTCACATGCAAAAGGTTGAAACTAGACCACTACCTAATACCATACACAAAAATTAACTCAAAATGGATTAAAGATCTAGACATAAGACCAGAAACCATCAAACACATAGAAGAGGATGGAGGCAAACCATTATTAGACCTAAGATATATCTTTGGCATCTCAACTCCCATTACAAGGCAAATCAAATAAAAAATAAGTGGGCTAAAAAAGTTTCTGCTCAGCAAAAGAAACTCGCATAAAAGCAAAAAGTCATCCAACTGAATGGGAAAAGATATTTGCCTCTCACATCTCAGAGAAGGGGTTAATAACTAAGGTATAGAAAGAACTCAAAAAACTGGACAATAAAAATACAAGCAATCCAATCAAAAAATGGGCTGATGACCTTAATAGACACCTCAGCAAGGAAGACATACAAATAGCCAACAGGTTCATGAAAAGATGCTCTATGTCTCTTGTCATCAGGGAAATGCAAATCAAAACAACGATGAGCTATCACCTCACGCCAGTAAGAATGGCTATTATCCAAAAAAAAAAAAGAAAGAAAATGGAAATAAGTGCTGGAGAGGATGTGGAGAAAAGGGAACTCTAATTCATTGTTGGTGGGAATGTAAAGTGATGCAACCATTCTGGAAAGCAGTATGGAGAGTCCTTGAAGAATTGAGAATGGAAATTCCATATGATCCAGCTATCCCCCTATTGGGCATTTACCCCCATGACACAAAAACACTTATCTGAAGAGATATATGCACCCCCTTGTTCACTGCAGCACAATTTGCAATAGGTAAGAGCTGGAAACTACCTAAATGCCCATCAACAGAGGAGTGGATAAAGAGGATGTGGTACATATACCCTATGGAATACTATGCAGCCATTAAAAGGGGAGAGATCCTACCATTTGCAACAACATGGATGGACTTGGAGAGAATTATGCTTAGTGAGATAAGTCAGAAGGAGGACAGACATTGTATGACAGTAGTCATATGATGGGTAAAGAGAAAACAAATGTCATAAATTAAACAAAACTAAAAAATGGGGGGGAGGGAGAGAGAGAGACAGACACAGAGACAGAGAGAGAACAGTACTCCATATAACTATGGATTCTTAGAGATGAAAGATAAAAAGGCAAATCAGGGGGTACCAAAGTGACAGGGAAGAGGGAGGGGAAATGGGATGAAGGGAATTAACTAAACGAAGGGGAAAAAAGGGGGGGAATATTAGTAAATATACTATGCTCTCTATAAATGTAAAAATACCACTATGTATACCTCAAAACAAGTCATTGTCAAAATGAAATATCTATCCCTTCAATAATAGTAAAGAATAAAATTAAATTTAAAAAGACCCACAAGTGATATCATGAATAAAATGCAGGAGTAAAAAAAAAAATTCCAACTTGCAATTTTCTCTTCAACAGAGGGCTGCTGTCAGAAATGCTTACGAACAAGTTGTGACCAATATAGCCAGATCATTTCTAATGAACTGTTTGTTTTATCTTAAATGCTTGGAGAACCTGTTGTGGATGTTTAAAAAGCAAATTAAAATACCACATTCATCTTCTGAAACATAGCATGTATAAATGACATCAATGATAGTAATTTGGTTAACAATGCTTATGCCAGGTACGCTGGCTACTGTGAAGAAAATCCTTCTGTCACTTTGCATTTGCTCTGTGAAGAGCCGTGGATAAAAATAGACAATGTCCTACAATTTGCGACTTCAGTACTTCCAATTGTAAAGTAAAATAACATCACTGGTGATCAAATAACAATTCCTATTCTATCTTCATTGTCATCACTATAGCCATTCTTAAGGTTCCATGAAGTGTTAGGTGGCAGATTTTATTTCCGCTTTACTCTCCTCAATGAGTAGTGCAAATTCTCTACAATAAACACTGCCACCATAGATTTAACAGCCAATAGTCCAATTATTAAGGAAAAGAAAGTGCTAGCTCTGACTTGTTTTCCAGACCTTGTGAAAAGAGCTGTTGAGGCAATGTGAAAGAGAGCTTTGCCCTAGCATTGAGTGTGGGCCCAGTGGATTTACCCACCAGTGCATACTCCAGTATGCAGTCTAAGTACAAGGTAAGCACTGCGGCATTGACACAGCTTCTGCCATGGCAATGAGGGACCTCTGCCTACCTAAGATCACCAGCTCAGCCTGTCCTTTAAAAGTAGCTATGTGCCTATTGCTTGACTCTGAAGGCCAGGCTTTAAGTGAAACGTTGGCTCCTTGACAAAACACCTGTCTAAAGGGGCCTAGCAGCAGTGATTAAGGAGAGGGAGGAGAAATTGGGGGTTGACCAAGGAAGGCTAAGTCTTAGCTGCAGGGATGTAATGTTTTTGAAAGTGAATGGATTTGCCTATTGCCAAGGTCCTTAGGAAATAAAGAACTAAATTGGTGCATGCCAGAATTTTTAATTTTTGCTTCTCTTCTGAAAAGGAACAGACATTGACATTGGCAGAACATCTTGTACTTCACAAAGTAGTCGTGCAAACACAACTTCTTAGAAGACTTGCAACAACCCTGAGGAACAGGCAGGGCTTTCACCTCCTATTAACAGATGAAGACTCGAGACCCAGAAGGGCAAAGTGCCTAATGTCCAAGGTCCACTCAGGTAATAAGGAGCACAAGCAGAACAGGGAAGCTGCCTGCATGCAAGAGCTCTTTTCTCTTCTACTATATCACTCTGCAATCAGAATACAAAACACTTCCCGAATTTCTTCTTCCAGAACAGGAGAAGTGTTGCAAATGTTAAAGCAAAGGGATATCCTTTTAAGATTTTTAGAAAACACCTTTCTATGAGAATGACTATTAATGGATTAGTTGCCAGTGTAGACATATGCCTTTGCAGAAACCAGTGAAATGGAGGGGCATATACAAGGTGGACTTTTGAAAGGAGATCAAGCAATGGAAAGATCTGAGGAGGATTCTGCCGTTGAAGGATGTGTGAGCTTGAGTGAGTCACTAGATCACCCTGAGCTTCTGTCTCTGTAGTTAACACATTCAACATTACCCTCCCAGCCTTCTCAAGAACCACTTATCCTCAGGAGCAAAAGATTTAGGAGGGAGGCAACAGTAACAGAATCATGGAAAGCTGCACTCACACAGCAGTCTCTGGCCAGAGTGAGCACTGGAAAAGTGGGCAGTATGCACTGAGATATTCTGTGAGGGCAAAATACACATTGGTTTTCAAAGACTTAGTGTAAAAAATTGAATATGCTATTCACAACTATACAAATTGTGTTGGGATGATACATGGCACACATAGGTGTAAATGAAATTCACTATTCAATTGCCTCTGTTTCACTTTGTGTTTTAATGTGGCTATTAGGATATGGAAACGTACAGGTGGCTTGGGTTTGTGGGTCACATTAAGTTTCTATTGGTCACTACTGTTTACAAGGGAGATTTTCGAGGCCAATTTACAAACCCATTTAACTGAAGCAATGTTGCTTTTAGTACTGGCCTTGGAGGGATAAGCAATGCTGTGCCTTTGGGTTCATTGTAAGAGTCAAAACTATGAGGTCCTGTTTTATTATCTCTCCTTCTCTGTTCTCACTTGTTCTTTCAATCCCATTTTCATTTAGACCTTGGGCACATATGCCAGTGTTTATTTTCATGACTGCTGTATTGTCTAATTGGTACATTGTTGATCAATAGTTTGTGAGGTGTTGACTCTGTGTAATATGTTTAATATGCTTTTACCCAATGCACCATATGGAGATACTGTACTGTATATTATGAGCGTATGAATGCTAAGACTCCATGGAGTATCACTGGCACACAGTAAACTAGTAAAATAAAATTATGCTAAGGAGTTGCTGAACACTGTGGCCCCTAATATTTTTAATGAGGTACAACACACTGTTGTAGGTTAAACGTAAATTTCATCTTACAAGATGAAGGTATTTTTCAGGTTCAGAAACTAAAGAGAATAAATAATAGAGTAGGACTTAATTTACCAATAACTGTGTCTTTAAATCAAGATGTGGTGCAGTTTTTAAGCCTTTTATGCTGGTTTTCTTTCCAAGGCGCTTGTTATAGCTGATAAGAATTTTGATTAGCATAAGCCACTGGCAGTTTCTTTCTACCTGTTTCACATACATTTCTCACATTACTTTTAGAACTCCTCAGTTTACTGATATTTTCCTGGAAAACTGCCAGCCAATCTGGAGCAAAATTAAACTGTACCTTTTAATATAAAGCAATCATTGATTAACACATACTGTTCAAGCCAGATGAATCAGCAGCCTGCAAGGAGAAAGCGTTTTATCACAGTAACACACCATTCGACTGCTCCGGTAAGTGCGTTCTTTTGCTGATGGCACCTCCACATACAAGAGCACAGGCCCACTCGGCAGCACTTCACACGGAGTGCTGTACAACAAGAACACAGTTGAATGAACAATTTCCTATGATTAGTTTAGTTTCATTTGTTAATTACAGATTCAACAAGAACTGAACGCGGAAGCTTTTCAAGTATCAGATACCCATTGATCCTCAGCCTCCTACATGCTCAAGTCATATTGGAAGTCTAATATAATTTATTGTCACTTAGAGCACAGGAATTCTACCCCAATAAATGATGGCACCGTCATTTACTTCGCCTATAATTGCTTCCATTCATTGATGATCAACTTCACACTTCAGCTGTTTCAGATTCCAGACCCTAAGTCAATGAATGTTGAATATTATGCTGATATATATGCTGTGTTCTAACAGGTGGATCTAAAGTATATATATATGATCACATTCCTGTATATTGCATGCATGTATACTGTACACAGATCTATAATCAATGTGCACCAAGCGAATGTACTTGACTACATAGAAGTAGGTGGCATGACTTTTCAAGTGTGGCCCAGGACACAGACTCCTCAGGAATGCTAGATCCTCTGCTGCTCTGCCCACTACCCTTCAGGATAAACAGAAAAATGGTCCCAATTGTTTATGCCTCATCTTCCTTGTTCCCTTCTTGAGGAACCCTTGCCTGAGACTGTACCTTCCATTAAGTATGGGTGCAAAGCCCCTTGTCTCCACTCCCAGCCTCATTAATTTCACTTGGGATCCCAAAGAGATGATAAGTGGCTGGAGACAAGCAGTGTATCCATTTCCCGTGGCTGATGTGACAGATTACCGCAAGCTGGGTGACTTAACACAACACATATGTATTCTCCTTCAGCTCTAGAAGTTAGAAATGGATCTAACTGAACTAACATCTAAGATTCATCAGGACTGTGTTGGTTCTAAAGGCTCTGGGGGTGAATTACTCATTTTTTTACCTTTTTTCAGCTTCTAAGGGCTGCCTTTATTACTTGGCTTGTGGTCCCTTCCTCTCCCTTGAAGACCAGTAGAGAAACATCTTTAACTCTCTCCTTCCTCTACCTCCATCATCACAACTCCTCTCTGACTCTGATCTCCCTGCCTCCCTCTTTTAAAGACACCTGCAAAATTCCTCTTGCCTTGTGAAAAACATAGTCACAGGCTTGGTGCATCAGAAATGGATATCTTGGTGGGGGGGTATTTTCTGCCAAACACAGCTACAAAAGTTTCATCACTTTTGTCCTCCCAGTGCTTGCATGCCTGTGTTCCTCCACACCTGCTCTGTCATTTAAGGCCACTGTGGCTTTCCAAGGTTCAACTTTTCTCACCAGTTTCTCTGGAGATTGTTGGGACTCTCAAATATCATAATGTACATGAAAACCTCTGGTGATGGTAAATTGCTTTATCCAAGTTATTTATAATCATTCTTATTATTATGAAGAAAGGAGACACTAGATCTTTGAGAGAGGGATAAAAGAGAGGGAAAGGTCCCACTTCTGCAGAGATCTAAGATGTTATTACCCAGTAAAATGAAATAAAAATAACCATCTGAAAGTGACCTAAAATATATTTTCTATTCATATGCAAGTAGCTAAAGAGACTGACACAAGACATTTAAATTACTTCAAATAACTAGATGCTCAATTGCTCAGGATAAGTAGGACCACACTTGCCCTCTTATGTTGCAGTTGAGGAAAACGATCAAAGATGGATTTGTCATGTTTACATATTACAGCAGTCTGAAATCTGTGGTTACTCGTTGATAAAACCCTACCCATTAACACATCATTTTTACTGATTAATCAGAGGGTTCTATGACATTACAATGAGAGAGATAACAATACACCTTCCAACAGGCACAACCTTATGCTGAAAGACACCACATACCTGAAAAACAATTTGTTGGAGCTCAAACCGGAAACATGAAAATGTAAAAATTGAGCATGAAAACAACCTTCAATCAAAGGATATTTAGAGGGGATTCAGATCAAAGCCGTCATTCTCCATTATGGGAAAAAGCAAGTACAAATAGGGGAAGGGGTTGCCCGAAGTCCTCTACCTGGTGAGTGACATGACTTGAATTTCAGCCCAGGTCTGCTGACTCTTAATTTAGTGTCTTTTCTCCTTTTAACTCTGAGTTTCCAGGCCCCTATTTGGGGCTCCCAGCTCACCACTATGTAAGAGAAAAGGAAGGTGCAAGAAGTGAAAAGAATAGTCCTCCACTCCGGTGGTTTTTAAAGAGGAGGTAGGACAGATAAAATGAATTTAGGAAGTTTCCTTTAAAACACTCATGAATCACTAAAAACTAAATGGGGCATACTGTCTGCAAACAACCCACTCCATGTGAAAAGGATGTCATATTCCAGACTGTGTGGGATTAGTTTTGAAGAGAAGTAATTTGGAAGTCCTCCAAAGAAAGCCCATGGTTTGGCACGAGACAGAAGGAGTTATTAAATGAAGATGTGGAGACTAAATCAGCCAAGTGATTGACAGAACACGTTCTTTGTAACTGGTTGTCTCTATGTTGTCTTGTCGAAATGAACCGAAGCTATTAAATCAATGATGGGTCTGGCTCTCAGGGTGTAGTGAGTGCTAACAGGGTTTGTGTGTGTGCCCCATGTGCATTCAAAACTTAGAGGTGAGGCTGATTTATATTAGAGTAACTTCAAATACAAGGAACCCAAGAAATCATCTGGTCTAACTGTCCAGCCCTTAACTCAATACTGAAAATCCTTTTGACAAATGGTAAGTTCAATTTTGAGGCATTCAAGGCCACAGGCACACACTGGTGGAGCAGTAGTTAGGTCAATCACCTCCAAAGGAGTGCAGGCCACACAACCCTGGGTCTGACTCCTAGGTCGGAGAGGAAGCAACCAGTGTTAACACCTAAGTAAAAATAAAATAAAGCGCTTCTTCATCTCCTCTCTTCTCCCAACCTGCATACTCGCCTTCATTTCTGCCTGCACCTTTCCTTAAAAAAAAAAAAAGACCTCACAGGTTGGTCCAGTGATCCATTTGTTCAGGCTGTGATGGGATAAGAAAGGGCATTGTGTTCAATCCTTCCTTTCCAGTCCCAGAACTTGATGCTACTGGATGTGTTGCTAGTTTTCTCACAGCACTCCTGGAAATCCGACTTGGAGGGCTTTGAGAGGAACAGATTTATTGTCCAGGTACACTCTAACCTCCAACTGACTCTTCTATGCCCTTTGCAGCATAATTTCCAAGGAATCTAGAGATGTTGGCCTCACTAATGTATTCAGATGTCTATAAAAAAACAAACTCAGGTAAGTGCATGAAGGTTTCCATCTGGGAGTGGAGAAGCTCTCTGAATGGGAGTCTGGAGACTGGGTTTCCATCTCAGACCTATCACTAACTAGCTTGGTGAACTCAAACACATCATATAACTTCATTTCTTCACATATAAAACGGGGCTCTGTACTGGGTGAGGTCTAGGATCCTTCCGATTTACTGACTGGTAACTTACCCTTTCTCTAATGCAAGCTCATCCTTTGCACCAGCTCAGGACTGATCATCAACAACCTCTTTGATCCCAGTATCATCCCAATTGTGCATGACCCTGATTTCCTCTCTCTATCTCAATAAGAAGTCAATGGTCAGGAGACAAAGCATATTTTGCCACAGAAAATGATACAGGAGCATAAGCTATAACTGTATACTTAGCAGTGTTTGTACTGCAAAATCCTTTGCTGGAGTTGCCCTAGTCTCTATATTTGATAACCCCAAATTCTCCGGGTATAATGATTACCATACTATAATTCCAAGTCAAAGTGTATCCTATTTTAAATTCTACATTCACAATCTGTTGCCTAGTATAAATATTATACTATGTATTGTGTAAATATTAAAATTTAACTTTAACAAGTTGATTCACAGTCTTTGGAATCCAGCCAAGATTCTAACACTATTTCATTATTTCCAAAGAAAGACCAATTTAAGAAATGCAAACCAGTTCCAATTCACTTCAATATTTGGCTTAATGTCAAAGAAATTTTTAATGAAATTCCGTTTAAGCTTTAAACATGAAGGTATTTATATGATTATTAACTTACTCAGCAAGTTAAATAGAAATTAGATTTTGCCCTCTCACTACTAGGTTCATAGGCCAGTGGAACCCAAAATGATGTCTGTGTTTCAATAGAATCCCTCATCTCCAAGACAGGTTTTTAAATAGACAGTATGATACAATATCGCCTTATCTGGGCCTTACTGCTCCCGAGATATGATGTTGTTGTGGTGCACAGTGACCTTGTATGTCAGCAGAGACTTGAACCATAGCTGGGCTGAGTCTTGACGAGATGCCTTGTGGTCCTTCCAGAACACAAGATGACTGACTGTAGGCCTGTGAGGGGCTTCTCTGGGTACATCTCCAATTTACCTCCCTATCTCCTCAGGGAGACTGTCACCATTGCTTCTCATCATCTCCTGGGTGCTGGCCCATGCCTTCCCAAATCCCTCTGAATGGAGTCAGAGTGAAAAATCCCCTAGCTGCAGTCTAGAAGGTACTGTTCAGCCATAGTATCCACACCTCACTTTTCATTCATCAGCCCTTTTCTTCCCTTGTTCTCCTTTCCAGAGAGAGGACCAGGACTGGCAGACTACCGTCTTTGACTTTCCATCCATGGAGCTTGCACTCCAGTGGACCTTAAACTGCCTATGGTTGTATCAGAGTGCTGAATCTGAAAGTGTCTTGCTGGATGTTTCCAGCTGGATCAGTTAAGGTTTGGACTTGCCTTTTCTTGTATGTGTGAGGGGCAACCACATAGATCTATTTTCTAATTTCTGAAAACCCCTTCAAGTGATCTTATGTGAATTCAGGAATTATTTTCTCAATTTCCTTCGTAAGTTTAGGCTGAGTTAAGTTTATCACTACATTTCCACTAGAGTCCACATTCCCACTCGGACTGACGAGGGATTTTTTTATGAAGGTGTAGCTTCTATGCTGGTCAGACTGCAGGTAAATATGATACTCTAGAACCTGAATATAAAAGGGGGGAAACCTAGTGTTCACAGACTAGGGGAAGATAACAAAACACTTGTTCCCCTGAGGTTGTAAATGAGAGGGAGCTGAAGATCCAGAGATACTTGGAAGAACTAAGAGACATGGTGACAGGTGGACAGAAATAACGATTAGGAAAATGCATGCTGGATAGCCACATGGCCTGATCTCGTAGAGCAATAGAAGACAAATTCATTTGCTGAAATTCACAGGAAGACAGGAGGACCTCGGCTTACAGAGAAGAAAGTTCTGGAATAGCAGTTGTGAATATATCAAGCTGAACGAGATCTGTGCTGGGCAGCATGGCAGAGGAGGTCCACAGGGGTTAACAAGATGAATATATTCTAGGATCAGCCATCAGTTTTTCTCATCCTGTCCAGAAACTTGAATGAAAAAGAATAGCTAGAATGAAAACACAAGCTAGGAGGGCTTGCTGGCTGAGGACAGACATGGTCTCAGGAAGAATTTGAGAGGTCACATGTCTGCACAGTCCGTTTCCAGATCTGCTTGGCATGAATGGAGCAGATAAAGCCTAGTAAAGTGGCCACAAGACTTTCTACACTCTGGCCTACACCAGGTGGGGAATGAGGAGCTTTTGGGAAAAGCTGACCCACCTTAGAAACACCCATCCTTAGGGTCTACACACAGATGACTTTCCATGCTTTCCACCTGCAAGAACATGGAAGTCTCTCATGACATCAAAGAGAAAGAGAACAATTTCCTTAAATGTGCTGTGATCCATTACAAAGACAAGTGCACACATTATTTGTCATAGCTCTCCGATCACTGCTCACCCCTGTGGTCCCCAGTGAGGGACTAATACCTCCAGGGAAAGGGTTACCTACAAGTGCTTTGTAGAAAGCCTTCCTCTTCATCTGAGAATCTCCTAAGACTACACAGAAGGCCCTAAGGAAATCTAATCTAATTGGTCACTCTGACTCCCCACAGGGAGCTTTTCTGTAGAGGGGCCCTGTGTTCTCAGGAGAATGAGGCAAAATAGAATGTACCCTGCTTCAAGGGAATCAGAGTGGGCCCACAAGTTTGGCCTGTGGACACTGAAAGACCTAAAGATGGTTTGCCTTAAAATAGTCAAGAATCAGGGCACATATTATGGCTGTGTTTATCAATACTTGAAGGGCAATCTTGGGAAAGACTTCCTAAGAGCAGGCTTCTTAAGGAATTTCTTCACAGGAGAGAACTTAGAGGGGAAAGGTTTGGCTCCATCCAAAGGGTAACTTACCTTCACCTTCAACTTAACCTATCTGTTGCCAGAGATACTAAGTAAAACTTGCAAGATTGCTGAGAGTTACAAATTCCACCAACAGAAAGAGACTCTGATAATTTCAGGAAGGCTCTCACTTCTGAAATTTTGATTTCTATGGTCTTGGAGGAGCGCATGAACCATATTCTCTGGAGTCATTGAGCAGTGGAACTCAAATTACTTAAAGAGTTTTCTTTCCCACAATTCCAGAGGAGTCCCGTTGTTCTCTTAGCTTTCCTTGTGCAAAGAACATCATAATATACCTTCATTCTTAAACATACAGATGGCCAACAGGTACATGACAAGGTGTTCCTCCTCACTTGTTATTATGGATATGCAAATCAAAACTACAATGAGATAATCACCTCGCACATGTGAGAATCACTATTATCCAAAAGGTTAGAAACAACAAATGCTGGTGAGGATGTGAAGGAAAGGAAACCCTTTTACACTGTTGGTGGGAGTGTAAATTGATAAAAACTTTGCGGAAAAAATATGGAGATTCCTCAAATAATTAAAAATATAAATTCTATATGATCCTATCATCCCACTTCTGGGTATTTACCCCAAAACAAAAAAACACTAATTTGCAATGATATATGCACTCCCATGTTCATTGCATCATTATTTATAAAACCCAAGAATTGGAAACTGCCTAACTGCCATTGACAGATGAATGGATAAAGAAAATGTGGTCTGGACACATATTAGAATACCACACAGCCTTAAAAAGATGAAATTCTGACATTTGTGATAACATGGGTAGAACTAGAGGGGATGATGCTAAGTTTAATGAGTTAGAAGGATAAAGACAAATACCAGATGATCTTAATCCTAAATGGAATATAAAGAAACAAACCAAAGAAACAGACAAAACCAAAGCAACTGTTGAACACTGACAACAGAACTGAGGTTACTCACATGAAGGCGCTAGAGGGCAGGAGCAAGTGGGGGTAGAGGTCCAATGGACAGTGGTTGAGGACTTTTTATTCTCAGTGGCAGGCGAGGTGTGTTGTCACATATTTGACGAATTGTGAACCTGCACATAAATGCTTATTTTTTTTTGTAAATCAGTTACCTTGACAAATATTTAAAAGAGAGACTTTCATTCTTGTAGCTGAGCTGATTCCTTAGCATTTGTTATGCTTAACTCATCAAATTGTATTTCAACGTGCCTTTTGTCTTAAAAATATACATGAGATTTTAGTTAAATTACAAATTTACATATTAACAACTGGAAATTAATAAATAATTTGTTTCGATTCAGTATTAGGAACAGATTAATGATGCAATTAATCAAACATTTGACTTCTAAAGTTTTTGATTCATTAAAGTAAACTAACAATTTGCCACTAGAAAGCATATAAGGTTTTATTTCAAACTTTTAGTCATGTCTGCTGCTGTTCTACTCACAAAAATAGAAGCACATCATATTTACACTTGACCTCTCAGAGGTCAATTGATCATGTTCCTCATTTACAGAAAAAAACAAAAACCTGAGGCCCAAGCTGGTTCTCACGTCTTATTCCTCTAAGTGCCCTGTATGTACATTTACATGGACACACACACACACGCACACACACATCACTCATTCTTGCCATATGCTCAGAAACACATGAGAATAGTTAATATTCTTTATAAGGTTTCTATTGTCTTTACATAATTGTTTTTAAATAGATTATATTTTGCAATATGCATATTTTGTTTCAATATATCTAATAGGACTATTATAATAATCAAATGACATTTATGGGAAGAGGGACTTCAAAATGGCAGACTAGCATGATCTTAGGCTTGCTTTTCTCCCCCAAATACGTGGCAAATCTTCAACTATATGAGAGACGTGGCCTTTGAAAAATAATGAAGAGCTGGAGGACAAGCATTTCCACAAACAAAAGTGACAGAAAGCATTTGAAATGATAGGAAAAGTCAAGATACTATCTTGCCAGATATGCTAGGCACCTTGGTACTGTGACCCAACTTTGGAAGAGACATCAGTGATATGGAGTGTCTTCCTGGGAAAGACATTCTCACTCCTACATCAGGTACCACAAAACCATCAGAGAGGGGAACACATGTATCCTGCTATGGAAAACACAATGGCTCTATTTTGAGAACAGGACACTGGGAAGCAGAGAATGCAGGACAGAGAGCAGAGGAAACTGATAAGTGAGTATGCACAACCTAACTGAAGGATTTTCATTTGTCAAATCAAAAACTTTAGTGGGAAGAATAAGAAAAGAGACATGTTTCCAGTAACAGAGATTCTGCTGGGTATTTCCTCCAGGCTTTCCTTTGTCTGGTGCTAGCATAGGCAGACACTAAAATAGTTGAAAACAATCAAGGACCCACATCAGAATGAAAAATACCATGCCCCTCCTGTACTAGTGGTATTTGTGGTCTTTGAACAGTTCTTAAAGCTATTGCGACAGCATTCACCTAGGTTAGTTGTAAGCAGTCTAAATCTGAAATCCCCAGGCACAAGTAGATGAAGCTCACATTTTAGGGGAAAGCTCTGTTTGTGGAAATTTCAGGTAGAATACAGTTTTGACTCTCTCTGGGAGGGTGAAAGAAGAATAACATTAGCATTGTAGGGATTCCAGAGGAATACAGAGAGAGAGACATAAATCTTATTTAAAGAAGTAATAACTGAGAACTTCCAAACCTGGAAAAGGAAACAGATATTCAAATACAAGTCACGTCACATTATAATTAAAATGACAAAAATTAGATATAAGTGATAATCTTATATGCAGTGAAAGAAAAACAAGTCACATACAAGGATAACCCCATGAGATTGTGTGTAGGTATCTCAGCAGCAATTTTACAGGCCAGAAGAGAATGGCATGATATATTTATTCAGAGTGGTAAAAGAAAAGGATTTCCAACTGAGAATATTCTACCCTGCTAGGTTATCACTTTAAATTGAAGGAATGCTAAATAAGTTTTTAGATAGACAAATGCTAAGATAATTTACCACCACTAGACCAATGTTGTAAGAAGTAATAAAGGGATATCTATAAAAATAATAGAAACCCCACTTAGAACTAGCAAGACACCAAAAACATAAAATGTGTGTGTGTGGGGGGGGTGTGGTAAGACAGTAAAAACGTGAATTTGGTATAAACTTGAGATTAAACTGCTTTCCATTTAAAATAAGCAAGCCTCATGGTAATCTCAAAGCAAAAAAACTATGAAAGAAACAAAGAAGAAAATGAATAGACAATCTAAACATAACAAAAAAGAAGCTATCAAAGCACAAAAGAATAAAATGAAAACAAAAGTACATTGACAAACTGCAAAAATGCCCAGAAAATAAATAATAAAATGCAATGAAGTATTGTTGATCAGTAGCAACCCTAAATTTCATTGGTTTGAACTCACCAATCAAAAAGCGTTGAGTGGCTGCATAGATTAAAATCAAAACCCAACTATCAGCTGCAAATGGAAAACCCATCTAAGCTCCAAAGACAAAAATGGGCTCAAAGTTAAAAGTTGGAATACAAACCTACAAATAAATAGCAACTAAAAAAGTCCAGGACAGCCATAGTACATCAGATAAAAATTGACTTCCAACTAAAAAAAGGTAATGAGAGGTAATTGGACATTTAATGAATAAAGGGTCAATTCAACAAGAAAATATAACATTCACTGATACATATGCACCAAATGACAGTACATCAAAATACATAAAGTAATTATTAACAGAAATAAAATAGCATGATAATAGTAAGAGACTTTAACACCACATTTACAACAATTAACAGATCAATTAGCCAAGAGGTAACAAGCAAACAACAGCCTTAATTCAACAACAGCAAAATTCAAATACTTAAGTACAAATGGAACAGTCTCAAACAAAGACAATATGTTGGGATGCAAAACAAGTGTCAATAAATTTATAAAGTTTGAAATACATCAAACATCTTTTTAATTGCAGTAATATAAAACTAGAAAAAAACACAAAAAGCAAGCTGAAAAAAAATCTCAAATATATGGTGTTTAAACAACATGCTTCTGACACTATTGTGCCAACAGGGAAATTAAACGAGAAATTTTAAATTTGGAATCAAATGAGATTGAATACATGAGCTATCAGCACCTCTGGAATGAAGCAAAGCATTAATAAGAAGGAAATATATAGCAACATAGGCCTATTTCAAGAAAAAAAGAAAATCTCAAGTAAATAATCTAAACATACCTAACTGAACTGGAAAAAAGAATAAAAAAAATGAAGCCAGAAGTTAGTAGAAGGAAGAAAATAATAAAAATTCAAGCAAAAATAAATGAAATAGAAATAAATTAAGACAAAAAACCAACAGAATCAAGAGCTGGTTATCTTGAAAAGATAAACAAAATTTACAAATCTATGATTAGGATCACTAAGAAAAACAAAGAGAAAATTCTAAAAAATAAAATAAGAAATGAAATAAAAGTTAAAACAAATTCCACAGAAATACAAAGGATGATAAGAGACTACTATGAACATCTATATGTCAATAAATTGAATAATATCAAAGAAATGGATAAGTTCTTAGAATCATATAGCCTTCCAAAACTAAATCAGAAAGAAACAGAAAACCTTAAAAGACTCATCACAGGCAAGGATATTAAAACAGTAATCAGAAGTCTCCAAAAAAAAGAGATGCTCAGAATGAGATAGCTTTCCTAGTGAGTTTTACCAACCCTTCAAAGATTTAATATCTACTCTTCGTGATCTTTTCCAAAAAATCAAAGCAGGAATCCTTCCAAACACATTTTATGCAGTCAACATTACTCTGATGCCAAAATCAAAAAAGGGGACATTACATAAAAAGAAAACTACAGACCAATACATCTAATAAATATAGATGAAAAAATCCTCAACAAAATACTAGCAAACTGAATTCAACAGTACATCAAAAGGAGAATACATCATAACAAAGTGAGATTGATTCCAGAGACATAAGGATGTTTCAGCATGTGCAAATCAATACATATAATATGCCACAACAAAAGAAGGAAAGATAAAAAATCATATGATCGTATCAGTAGATACAGAGAAAGGATTTGACAAGATTCAGTAGTTGTTTATGATTCTAAAAACTCTCAGAAATGGGTATAGATGGAATGTACTTCAACATAATAAAGTCTATATATGATAAGTCCGTAGCTAACATCATACTTAGAGGTGAAAAACAGAAAGCTTTTCCTCTATGATCAGAAACAAGAGATAAGGATGTTCACTCTCTCCACTACTATTCAATACAATCAGAGTCAGAGAAATTAGGAAAGAACTTGAAACAACCTAAGTGCCAATCAACAGATGAGTGGATTAAGAATATGTGGCATTTATACACAATGGAATACTTCTCAGATATCAAAAAGTTAAAATTTTACCATCTGTGACAACATAGAACTAGTGAGAATTATGCTAAAAAAGCAAAATAAGTTAGAGGAGAAAGACAAATTCCAGATGATTTCAACTCATGTGGAAGATAAAGAAACTAAGTCAAGGAACAGAAAAAAAACAAAGCAAAAACCAAACCTTAGATGCTGACAACAGAACCAAGATTACCAGAGGGGAAGGCGGGTGGAGGGAGGGAACAAAGGTTAGAAGGTCCAATAGACAGTGGTGGCTGATTATTAGAACTTTGGTGTGGGCATGTTGTGATATCACATTTGTTCAAGAGTGAATCTTCACACCTAAAACTTATACAGTGCTACAAACCAATGCTACCCCAATAAGAAAACTACATTTATGTATGGTACAGATATTCGTTCCTGCAGGTAATGCCAATTCACATGTCCAAAAGAAGTCAGAGTAAAGCTGATATCTTAGCATATCAAGAGATTCCTGCTAGAGACAGCTATAGTTTATCTGCTAAGGTAAAATTTTGTTTTCTACTACAAAGCAGCTGTTACATCAAACTGGAAAAGGTGGCAAAATCTTGAAGAAACTAGCACTATATCTTTATGGCAATTAACTTCCCATTATAAGTATTGTGACTATTCTCCTAAAGGCACATCTCACAGCTACTCTCTCTTGCTCTGATGTTTAAACACAGGCAGGATCACTTTGATTGTGAGTGGGTCATGGGTTATCTTTTCATAATGCCAAGTTAACATAGGTTACAGTGGAAGCAACCCATTATGAAGCACGTTTTCCAAATGGCCAAAGAAATCAGAACTACTGGGGGCAAGTAAGTGACTTTTCTAATCATGATTCTCTGCAGCAAATATTTTAAAAGTGGTTTGCTTCCTCTTCACAATTCTCATCTTAAACTGACTCATACACAGTATCTGACAATGTTCATCTGTTCCACTTTGGAGGGGTACATTGCATTACAATTGTTTTTAATTTGTGGTGATATATATGTGTGCGTGTGTGTGTGTGTGTGTGTGTGTGTGTGAATATATAGATATAGTTGAAAATGATTAAGATGGCAAATTTTCTAATCTATTATATAGTATGTATTTATATGACACATTTTATTATTATATAATTTTATATATCATTTACCTTATAATTTTATGTAAATAAGATATTATTTAATTATACATTTATATTAGAAATATACATCATTTAGTCATATAAGGCACATTATATAATTATACTATAATAGATTATTATTAGAAAATTTGCCATCTTAACCAAGCTATTCACTCTTCCCCCTATAAATGACGAAGACCCCAAGGCTCTCTTAGGCCATGGTCTCTCTCCAGCAGACTTTCCTTTAACTACACTGCTCAATATCAGAGCTTGAAGAGTACTATCCATAAAATATCTCTATATCTCCAGGCTGTGATACCTTCCTGACCTCAATCCCTAGAATGTTACATAGTTGAGGGTCATTTCTGTCTGGCCTTCCAATGTCTCCAAGTTCATAATGTCTAATTGTCTCCTATGCTTGTTCCTCTTACTATTCCTTTCACTTATTTCACCAAACTGACACTTGGGTCAATCTCTGCTTCCCTCCTTTCACTTGCTCTTGCCTGGGCATTGCATACATCTATGACATATACAAGTCACAGGCCATTTTACGTTCAGGATCTAATCTTTCCCATTAGTTTCTACTGCTATTGACCTATCCAAGTTTTTGTTACCTTTCTCTCAAAAACCAGTCGGGTAACCAGTCTCCTCTCTGATTTTATAGTGTTTACTCTTTTCTACCCCAATGGTTATAACACGGATCCAGTCCATCTTTGTAAACTTGTCTCTTATCTCTGTTCTCCTTATCCTGTTTCCAGGCCATCTGATTCCCTTCCAATCCTTCTCAATTACACCCTCCCTCTATTCCACCATTAATATGACTGCACTCATGCACGCCCATCAGAAAGGTCTACATGACTGCAAGGGCTACCTCTTCCATTACAGTCTTCTATGATGTCTATGCTTGGAATTTGTTCCCGCAGTCTGTTGAACAGTAACCACCAAAAGGTATGCCTCAGGAATCTGTGTATGTGACTTTATTTGTGAATACATTCTTTGCAGTGTAGCTATAACCAGTTAGGGATCTCTGGTTTAAATTTCCTGGATTTAGAGCGTACCTTAATCCAGTGACTGATGTCCTGATCAGAGAAAGAGAAAGGAAGAAAGTCCTGTAAAGACTGAAGGAGAGATTAGTGATGTAGCCACAAGACAGGAAACTCCTGGAACCTCCAAAAGCTGGAATAGATAAGGAAGATGCCCCTCTAGAGCCTCCAGAGAACACCTTGACTTTAACTCTCTGACTTCCAGAACTACGAGGGGATGGAAATATATGTTGTTTAAGACACCAACTTTGCAGCAATTTGTCATGGCAGTCTTCGGAAACCAACTAAACACTTCCATCTCAGAAATCCTCAAGCCTTAACCTCCATTTTCTTTATATCAGCCATGTATGTTTGGTTTCTGCCTCTACCCAATAGACCTCAGCACCTGGCATATTGTAGATGTCCACGTAATATTGTTGAATGGAAGAGAGAGGGAAGGATATTAATATTATTGAATGGAAGAGACACTTGTGTGTAGGCTGGAACTCAGAAGTTTACTCTGACTTAATAACCCTCATCCATCCTCTGAGCACAAAGAACCCACCAAAAGTAATCACACAAAGATGACTCTCTAGGACAATACAACCTGAAGCTGTAGCTCACAATGTCTAGAATTAGGGGCTGAATGGAGAAGAAATGGGGAAGGAGATTATTTTTCTAAGAGTATTTCCTTAGAAACGTGAAAGAAAAACACATTTCTAAATCTATTTACTTTTTTCTTGGGCTAATATTATAAAATAAAATGATCAGAGCTCACTAATGTAATTTATGCACCCCTGTTTTTTTCAGGTTACAACAGCAATAATTATCCCTGAATGGGTTTTCCCTAGGAATTAAATGACTGATGGGGGTTAATAGCCCTTTAGGTTTGCTTTGGGTCATCAGTTCCCCTGAGTGTGTCATTAATCCCCATGATATGCCCTGTTGACACTGGTCATCGCTGATCGCAGTCTTTCATGCTTAAATTGAACTAATAATCTGTTTTACTTTCTCCTTCTAAGTCAGAATGGTTGAAGGACCCTCTATCTTTAAGAACAAAGAGGAAAGAAAGTGTGATTTTTAAAACACATTAATAAAACTACAGCAATAAGTGAAAGGAAACTTGCATCTGAAGTCTTTGAAGTCCAGAGGAGGAAGGGACAGACAGCACTCCATCACTGTGAAGTATATTCCGATTAGTGCAAGGCAAGATGTGACTGATAAATAAGCTGATTAGGGTACATGTTCTTTTAGCTTGAAAAGGGTGACCACATTCCTTTTCTTTGAAGTTTAATTTTGCTTCTTTGACCTTTGGGGTGGGGAGAATGGAATCAAAAATGGCCATCACTCAGAGTATTTGTCACTGACAACATAAGAATTCCACAGTCCCATTGGTCTCAGGACAAGCCAGCCTGTTAAACCAGTGACAGACACATCCACCTTGCAGCTCAATGCAGAGAGGTTTATTCTCACACTAATGGCAGGTCTCCAGTCCTTGGAGCAGCTCATCCCTGTGGACAACCAGAGCCAGGACGGAAACCGAAGTATAAGGATGAAATCAAGGAAGAGTCACAGTCCATTCTAGCCCAAGGACATTGCTCTGAAGCCTGTAGAGATGGAAATACCACAGAGGCGCTTCATCTGATTAGTATGCAAAGGGTGAGAACAGTGGAGAAAATGGGGCTCATATACAGATTCAAAATGTTGGGTGTGGCCTACTTATAGTTTGCTATCTGCTGAGTACAAACTAAATGTAAGTTATCCCTCTGGCCGTTTTTTAGAACTCCATTCTTATGCACATCAATGTTTCAGAATACAATTTTAAGATGCAGACAATTTCCAAACGTAAAAAGAATTGTCATCATATGGTAGAAAACTGGATATGTGACAGAAATTTGAGTATCCATCTGGATTTTAGGTGCCCAGTAGTCTGTCTTTGGGCAGTAGTAATTATTCCTACATTGAAAGTAACTGTGGATATTATTTTGGTTTTATAAATTCTATTGGATATGTAAGGAACAAGAAATGTAAAAAGTAATGAATACCAAGTGAATTTATTTTGAGAGCACACATATAATAAAAGAAAAAATGTATAAATCAGTTAAACTCATTCTTATATCATCAGTAAATTAAATATGATCTGCACAAGCAATGCAAGGTACAATGATGCAGGTATAGAAAGCAAAATAATATTAGAAATATGGTATAGTACTTTCAAAGATGGGCACAGTGTAAATGCTGATGCATACAGAGAAAGTTTTATTTTGAAATTGCATCAGGATCAAATACATTTAAACAAAGTCATAAAGTTGTGTGTACAAGATTTTTGAAAAAATATAGGTAGTAAAGGAGAGAAATCCAAAATAAAGAGTGGCTCGTGCCTAGTTTTGTGAGGAAGAAAGGGAGGGCAACAGACTGCAAAACCTCTGCTGATTCCAAAAAGCTGAACTTTTAGAAGACACATGACTCAACACTTGAAACTGCCCAGTATATCACAAATTTTAAAGACTCGGCCCTTTTAAATAAAAGTCTCTGTTATGTTATTTATCTTTAAAAGTCTACAGCTACTGCTTTAGAAATAAGTTAAGAATTCAATTAAATGTGCGGCATTTGTCAAAAGGCACTTGCAAACATCACTATCTGAATATAAAACTGTCAGCTTATTACAGCCCTTCCACCACCCCAGTAGGCTTTAAAGGGCACATGTCGGCTGAATTAGGGAACTTCATGTTTAAAAGAGGTAGTGATTTCCAAAGCTGCTGCTGTAGGAGCTCCTTACACCTGGGACTAAAGCCTTCAAACCTGAGGCAGTTTGGAAAGCTCCAGGTACTTTTCTGTTAATAGCTAACACCTTCAGAGATCTGTCCCAGAAACAGGTTATCAATTGATTTTTACAATAATGTGCATGACAACATTTGCTCAACCTCATATATGTGACGGCCGTCCTCAAATCCCTTCTTCCTTGTGAGTCTGCACTACACACTGCCAGTTCATCCAGGAGCAAGGAGAAGTCAGGAATGACCCAGCTCCTCCTCCAAGATGGCCT
This sequence comes from Solenodon paradoxus, assembly GCA_004363575.1. Lineage (NCBI taxonomy): Eukaryota > Metazoa > Chordata > Mammalia > Eulipotyphla > Solenodontidae > Solenodon > Solenodon paradoxus. Next base: position 78,900 of record RJWH01003327.1, on the reverse strand, counting down.
CCGAAATGCTCTGCCAGTAAAATGGCAGTGCTCTGTTGAGAGAAGAGCACACACTCCAGGTAGTTTCCACAACAACAACATGGCCTAAGGACACATTCTAGAAACATATTCTTTACTGTATTATTTCAACACTCCTGTTCCTCAAATTATTTGAGATGGTTTAAAACATATCATCATTCATTCTAGATACAGAAAAAACGGTAGCTTTATTCAAATGTTTGAGCAGGGATATATGTGAATTACATAATAGAAGTGGTCCCACACTTAGACTAAATATTAGGACTAAAAGAAGCTACTACTAGTTTCCACTAAAACTACTTTCTACTAAAATAAGCTACTACTTCCTTCCTTCAGTCAATTTCTGCAAACATGAATCTGCATCTCCCCTATACCAGGCACTAAGCTAGGTACAATGATGACAGATGCAAAGACATCACTTCACATTTTCAAGGCACAACATTCACACTAACTTTAAGAAAAACAATTTTTCTCAAGGTCTAAACCTCCCAAATGTTTAGAAGCATGATTCTTTCAATTTTAAGGGCAATATATCGTTTTGTGCATGGGGGTCAACTTACATCATTGACAGAGCTAAAAAAGCACTTCAGTGGAGTGGACACTTTCAGTTCTCATGTCAGAAAACTAAGTGCCACACAGAGGCAGTGGCTTGTCCAGCAAAATAAAAGGGGCTGATCCTGAGGCCTACTCTTCTTTTTTATTATGTAGTGATATCTTTGTAAGTTTTTAGCACTCATCTAAGAGTCTGTTATCATTGTTATTTTATTTTATGTCTGGGCAATTCCTACTAGAATAACTGGTTATATACTTACATATTAATTATTGAGCTTCCAAGTCCCACTTCATCAATTCCCTTGCAAGGATCCCAATTCAGAAAGTCCTTGAAGAACTTTACAGTATAGTTTGAGTGAAAGGTTAGTGACAATTGAGCTGAAACCCTATAGTGAGCATGGCTGTCAAATGATGTGCTGAGTGCAAGGGCCAAGAGGAGAAGAAGGCATGGAAAGGAGAACGGCAGGAACAGACAAACAGAACCTATGACAGAAGGCTGTCACAGGCTAAACTGGCACTACATCTCCATAGTCATTAGTAATGGACTTCCTTCTACCACGAAGTGTTTTGGTACTCAAAGCAGAAGACTCAGACTAACAGGACTCCAAGTCTTCAGGACAGAGACTGGGCCCCTCAACTCTGAGCTCCTGGCACCACAGACTATACCTGTGACTGTCAATTTTATCTTTCAACTTGGCTAGGCGCTGGTATGAAGCTGTTTAGACAAATAGCAGCCTAGATGGTGCTGTAAAGGTAGCTCCAAGATGAACATCTAGTCAGTTAACTTTAAGTAAAGGAGATTATCCTCTATAATGTGGGTGGGCCACAACCAGTCAACATAAAACCTTAAGATCAAAGACTGAGGTTTCCCAGAATTGTGTTTCTAGACTCTAACAAAGAAAGTCTAAGTGTCCAGTCTTGGAACCGAAGACTGTAACATCACATCTCATTGGAATAGCTAGTGTGCCATACAAATTTCAGACACCTCAACCCCTACAATTGTGATTCAGTTCCTTAAATCTATTTCCCTTCCTCTAACTCTTCTCTCTTCTCTCCTCTTCTATTTTTCTTCTCTCTCCCTCTCTCTCTCTCTCTCTCTCTCTCCACACACACACACACACACACACACACACACACACACACACACACAGACACATAAACACTGAGACTCTGTAATACAGCCTTTGTTTCTCTTTTTGGTTATATATTATGCATGATATATATCCTATTGATTATCTGGAAAACCCTGACTTATACCATACTCAATCTGTATGCC